>CM067370.1:137975663-138175663 GCA_034401795.1 Chaetoderma sp. LZ-2023a
TGTTCTGTTGAATATTTGAAACATAATTGGATTGGCGGTACATTGTTTCATCCCTTATTTTGAATTTCAGTCTGTGTGCGTGAACATAGCATTAGCAAGTCCTTTACTAAGTCGCTTTGATCTGGTGTTGGTGTTGCTGGACACACAGAATCAGGACTGGGACCGCATCGTCTCCAGCTATATACTGAAAAACAAAGATGTTGTTGGTAAGGTCTTCATAATCATTTACTAGCTGAAATAACGAACAATCGATTGTTCAATGTATTTTGTTGTCAAAATAATTTCCATCAGTTTTGTCAAATTTAGTTGACAAAAATGTAATGTCTTTTTGCAGGCCAAGAGACGAATCTTTTAGAAAATGTACCACTGGAATTTCAGGTCTTTTACTGAAAATGGACATTCCTCAAGACCACAGGAGAGGCATGTTTTTGACAGTTCAGTGCATAAGCCACACTAACATTTTAATTGAGAATTTACTGCCAGTCCAGAAATTAAGTTTAGCGAACATGGTGCAGACAACGTAGGAAAAATAGTATCAACAGGGATTTCTTTTTCATTAATATGCGCATAAACTAACAAATATCACACATGTTATTATCTATCAGGACTGGGGTCAAATACAAAAGTATTTGTATTTGAAGTAATTTAAATACATTTTCCAGGTAATCGAAAGTATTTGTATTTCAAAAGTATTTACGGCAAAAGTATTTGTATTTGTATTTAAATACATTGTCAATTTATTTGAGTGTTTTCAAATACTTTTCAAAATACTTCTCTGTCTATTTCTGATAAATTCTTACATTCAAATGTACATGCATATTGAAAATTAAAATCTTATACAGATTTCTCATATCTTCTGTAACTCTGCATGACATACTGTTGAATGTTTAAGAATTAATTTGACTGAATGCAGTTGTTGCCTTAAGAAACAACAATCTGCACAGTGAAATATTTGTCAAAATAAACAACACGATGGTTCTCTTTCAACATAGTTGCTAGGGCTTTAGTTGTGAAAATATGAGCCAATCATAGTATAATGATATTTTTATTATAAAAAGACAGACTACATCCCATTAAGAATAGAACTTATCCTTGTATAAAGTTACAAAACTGCCGTGAAACTATTTCTAAAATTATTTTTCATACACATCACAAATGTCATCCTCAAATTTAATCAGTGGTTTTAAAGAAGATGGAAATGAAATCTTTAGAGTATTTTGAAAATAATTTAGCTGAAGGTATTGTGGTGTTAGGCAGCAATGACTTTCAGTCAAATGGTTTTCAAAATATTCACATTATTTTCTCTGTTTTATAGAAGACACATCAATGCATATATAGAAAGAAATGAGCTTTGCTTCCAGGCTGGCCTTTGCTAACCATTACATCCCAATTCCTTACTAATGTATACTACTGTACTGCTCTCTAACTGAATCCTACTGTCTGAGTCTTGTAAAGCTGGTTTAATTCTCAAATTCTTATCAGCAATAAAATGGGCAATTATCAGCTTTCAAAGCAAGCTAGGTAGAGATGGTCAAGTTACAACAACACCTCCATTATACTAGCTTGCAGGACTCATACCAGAGTCTTAACCCTTTTCACCATGAATTATATATTCAAATCATTCATTTAGATAGGGTGGGTGGGTGTGGGGTTAATTAGCCTTTCTTGCATTTATGTCAAATGATTAAAATTTGTAGAAGGCTCATGTTGGAAGTAGAGTTGCTTCATTAGACAGAAGCAGCCTACAAGCAGTATGAAGCACAGTTATCATGTGAAAAGGAATGAAACATAGGAATCTGAAATTTAAATAAAAGCTCTGAATGTTTTTGGGTACAATTTGAACACAAGTTTTTCCCAAAAAATACTTTGAGTCGGATAGCTTTAGCACATCTAAATAAATAAACAAAATAACTAAATAAACCCTTCCATCGCATTCATACCGAAAATTAAAGAAAACTTCAAGGGTAATAAACATAGCACTAACAATTCCTCAGTAAATGTTTGGTACTATTTGCTATACCTTTAGTGGTTAGAATTTAGCATAAAAATTGATTTCTGCTTTGTGAATCTCCATTTAGAGGCCACGGGAAACCTATTTTTGAAAATTTACCACTGGAATGACTAGCTTGCTTATCAAGCCAATAACTCTGGTGGTAAACTTTAAAAAATAGTTTTCTCATGGCCTGTAAATGGGCAATACTCAAGCCCAATGCAGAGACCAGTTTGGACTGGCTTGGCCATTAAAGAGTGATATTTAGACCAGCTAAGCAAGTTTCTGACTCAGACTCGCTTGATCTATCACAGTTTTATGCAGTTAACCCTTTCATAGTGAAAGGGTTAATTGCATAAAACTGTGATAGATCAAGCGAGTCTGAGTAAGAAACTTGTTTAGCTGGTCTAAATATCACACCTCTTATCCGTAATTGATTGGGCGATTATATCCTTTCAAAGTAACCTAGGTAGAGATGGTCAGGTATTAACAACACCTCCATTGTACCAGCATGCATGACTATATACCAGAGTGTTAACCATTTTCATCATGAATTTTATATTTATAGCATTCATTTAGATGGGGTTCATTATCCCGTATCATAATGATGTCACTCTATTTCAAACTTTACCACGGGAATGAAGAAATACTGGTGTACATTTTGGAAATGTTAGTGCTTTCTTAACGCGTTAACACTCAAATTTGGGTTTTTTTAAATTCAATTTTCTCAGAAAATGTACATTTACAGACCAAGAGAAGACTATTTTTGAAAATTTACCACTAGAATGACTGGGTCCTGGAATGACTGGCTCGGTTATTGAGCCAGTCATTCCAGTGGTAAATTTTCAAAAATAGTCTTCTCTTGATTTGCAAATGAACATTTCTCAAGACTACTGCGGAAGCCGTTTTTGGGTGATATGAATGTTAAATAAAGGGTTAAACAGCAGAAGTATACAGCAAGTATGGTTTTCAAATTAAATAAAAGATTGGAATATCTTGGGCAACAATTTGAATACAAGTTTTTGAAGGAGATAGTTTTAAGAATAATCTGTTGTTTTAACGTTATCTCATTTCTGTCTGAACTTTAATAAACCTGGTTTCAAAGGTAATATATATGAAATTAATATTTTTAAAGTAATTTAACTACTCTCAGTCAAATTGTTTTCAAAATAATCACATGATTTTGTATCAATATGTATTCTCTATACTCTCATGTAGGAAATGTCATATACAAGTTTCAGTTATACAGAAACCCACAATCATGGAAGCCTCAAAGGCAAAGCAAGATTTAATACGCCTTACATCTTTGGTCTTGTGGAAGCGTTTGTGGCTATGATGCTATGAAAATGAGTATGCTAGCATGCTAACGTGTCAAGCAGCATCCATTTAAGATAAAATGGGAAGGGAATAGGCCTTGGGATCATTAACATAGATCAGGAAAGTATAGTTTCATCAAACTTAAATTAGATATTGAAATATTAACTTGTTTGTGTGTATTTAAACGTGGAAAGCAAAGGTTAGCTACCATTTTGAATCAGATGTAATTTTGCATTAACCATTCAGGATGCTGGTTGACTAACTATACTAGCTAGTTTATTATTTCAACTTTGGCTGGGATCTTGTCAACTATATTTAACTATGCTTAGCCTATCGAACTACATTTCTTTCTTCACCCTGAGTTTGGTATCTATGATTGTACATTCTCGTGTAAATTTGAGGGTCTGGCTGTCCATCACTATAGTTAATTCAGTACCATACTTTGGTCTTCTATAAGACATGTAACAAGTATTTGAGAAGTATTTCAAATACTTACCGTAAGTATTTGTATCTGTATTTAAATACTTTCAAAAAACAAGTATCTATATTTGTATTTGAAGAATTCCAAAGTATTTGTATTTGTATTTAAATACTTTTGAAAGTATTTGACCCCAGCCCTGTTATCTATACTTTATTAACATATGAGAAATTAATTAACTCTGTAATGGTCAAACCGGCCTCTAGTATTCTTGAGGAATGTTGATTTGCAGGCTGATTGAAGATTATTTTTGAAAATTTACCACAGATGGCTAGATAACCGAGCCAGCCATTTCAGTGGTAAATTTTCAAAAATACTCTTCTCTTGGCCTGCAAATCGACATTCAACAAGCAAATATTTGGATTTTCTTGACCAAATTAGACCATGAAAGTGTCTATATACTTTGTTTTTCAAGGTGATGCAGATCATAAAGTTCTCTGGAACATGGATAAGATGCAGGCATATATATCGTTTATGAAAACATTTAACCCTCAACTAACAGATGGAGCTAGCAGGTTTGTTTGTCCACAACGGACATATATGTTAAGAAGTCATATAGAACTGATGAGACACTCGCTACCTTTAGTAACAGCAGGGTCTCTTAGGCCTTTCACAATTACAAAACACATACAGCTAATTCTGTATGATGAAATCAGAATTTTCTGTTGAATATTTCAAAACTAATTTGCCCAAGGGTGCCCTGTAGGTGGGGCTTAGAATACACCTTCCGTATCCTCTGCGTGTCGTAAGAGGCGACTAAAGGAGGTACGGGTGAGGTAACCCTGACAGAAACCTCGAGTGCTGAAGACGGAGGTTCCAGGCCGCATGGTGCACTCTAATAAACCATGGATCCACGCACTTAACGCATATGATCATGTCGATAGTCACTTACAGGACTGACGGTATGATCAGCGAACGAAAAGAAGAAGAAGATTTGCTTAAGGCAAAATTAGTTTCAAAATACTCAACAGCTTAGCTACATGTACGCTTCATGATTGAGACACTAAGATTTCAAGTCCCATTAATACAGTTATGGTGTAATAGCCTGGTTAGAATAGACTACCATAAGGTCAGGTGATTGAAATTGCTTATTCTGTTATTATCTTCAATATAATTATTTTCTGTACTAATAGTATCATCCTGAATTCTCAACACCCTCATTTTTCTTGAAAGAAATATGAAACTTATTGAATGTTTGGAAATCAAATTTCGTAAAAATTAATAAGTGGCTTAATGCTGGACATATATGTATGATAGAAAATTTTCCAGTGGTCTTAAGAAATGTCCATTTGTAGACCAAGAGAAGACTATTTTATATACTGGCATGACAGGGTTCAGTAACCAAGCCAGTCATTCCAGTGGTAAATTTCAAAAAAATAGTCTTCTTGATCTTAAAACTTAATGAATTTTTTCTGTGAGAAAATTGAAATATTTAAGCGTTAACGGGTTACTGCTTAAAATTTCAGTATCTCAATTTCACGATATCTATAGAGGAATGCTGTTAAATATTTTAGTCTAATTCGACTAGAAGCTGTTGCTGTCAGCATCTCCCAGTCAAATTATTTTGAAAATACTCGCAGAATATTCCATACATCAAAAGGTGTTGTTTCTCGTCTGTAAGTGTTCTGCTGAATTGCTGCGGAATACACTTTCTATGGGGTTTAACTCTGGATATGCTGAATAGTTTGAAAACTTTGACTGAAAGTTTTTGGTGGCTAAGCATATTTCAAAATATTCAGCAGGTTCAGATTTATTGCCTATTGAAATTATTGTCTGGTGGCTTGTAGCAGTTAGACAGTTAAAAGCTTTAACATTCTGAAATTAATTCTTTCATTTCAAGAGTATACTTACCTCCCTAATACTCTGATATTCCCAAATATCGACTTTCACTCAATAAACACTCAGATTTAAAAAGTAAGGTGCCCCTACTGGGCAGGTAGTCAGATGACAGTCCGCCAGATGCCAGCCCCAACCTCGCGCATGCGCATACTAGCACTTCCTCTTTTCCAATTTATTGGCTGAAGAGACACATGCTAAATTTTCTATACTAAAGTTTTCTACTGTTTCTCACTCGTTTTGAAAGAAATCACCTGGAATATCATGTCTGATCATGTGAAATCGCCAGAGGATGGACAGGGACTGAGTTATCAGGTGACTTATAATACATTTTTGTCCAATTCGCCTTTATCCTGTGTGTAATGTGTTTCCGGGATTCGCGATTAGACGTGATAAGCATCATTAAAACGGGTTTATTTATATCTGGCGCTATGAAATACTCTTTTTGTGTTTGTGTCCACAGGTACATATCTATGATTGAAAAGGACCACAGCTTTAGAGGGTTTGTTTTTTCTCTCCACCAAGGTTCCATTTCCCATAAACCGTTAGGAAAAAAGTCTATGCCTAAAGTGAGTTGGAGTTCTCGGAAGAAGAACTTTTCACTTTCCCTCTTGGTCCATTTCCCTTCCCCTTATGGTGGAAAGATTTAAGAGGTCATAGAGAATGGGGGAGTATCCAGTTCATCAGATCAGGTAGTATGTCTATGCTCAAGATGCAGATATTCAAGTGTTATGATATTTGGCACTTCAAACTATTTAAAAATATTTCTGAAATCTGTTGCCAATTTATCACTGTTTTTCTGATGTTTACATAGCTTGTATCACTATCCTTTCCAGTTATTATGCTCTGGATTATGAATACAATTTGTCCTTACATCGGGATGTTGTTTTCTAGTCGGATTGCCTTCTTATTTTTGAAGATATAACATCATAATCAGCCTTGCACTTATTATTAACATAGCATGTTTTGTCCAATGCTGGTTTATCTATTGTTGTAGTGGTCTTTATGGCCAGTAATCCTCTCGCTTTATTTTGGTTTGAGTTTACTAATTCATTAACTAAAATACTCATTGACTTTTTTCACTTCAAGAGTATACTTACCTCCCTAATACTCTTTGATATTGCTAAATATCGGCTTTCACTCAATAAACACTCAGAATAAAAACAGTTAGGTACCCCTACTGGGCAGGGAGTCAGAGTGCAGTCCGGCGGATGCCAGCCCCACCACCGCGCATGCGCAGACTAGCACTTCCTCTTTGCTAATTTATTGGCAGAGGGTGTACACATGCTTTTGTGCTCAAAGCTTTTCCAAGCCTTTTTCAAGTCTTTTTAAGCGTTTATTAGAAGTCTAGGACACCTGTAAAGATGGCAGATAGAGTTACTTCGCCAGAGGAGGGTCCAGGATCTATCCATCAGGTGACTTCTATTATATTTTAGCGAGTTTTTCCCGGTGTAATGTGTTTCCAGGACTCGCGTTTATCGTGATAAGCGCCTAGTATAGTTGTTTTATGTCAACATGGTGCTATATATTACTAATCTCTCTTTGTGTTTATGTCCACAGGTATCTGTCTGGATATGTATGGGACATCACATCAACAGAGGGTTTGTTTCTCTCCACCAAAGTTCCATTTCCTACTATACTGTTAGGTTATCTAACCAAAAAGTCTATGTCCAGTGACTCGGAGGCCTCGTAAGAAAGTCTTCTCACTTTGCCCTCTTGATCCAATTCCTTCCCCCTAAGGTGGAGAGAGTTAAGAGGTCATAGTCTTGGTGGAGTGCTCCAGTTCATCACATTGGATGGTTTGTCTATACAAAGAGTCAGGTATTCTAGTTAATGATATGAGGTGATGATAATTATGTAAACTATAAATTGCCACGATTATCATTGTGTATCTGATGTTTGTGTAGTCTGAATATTTATCCTGAATAGTTAGATGTTCTGGTTATGAATACAATTCGTCCGTACACCTGGATATTTGTTTTCGGATCCATTTAATTTCTGTCTTGAAATAATGACGTCATAATCAGCCTTGCTCTTTATTAACAATTAAAGTTTTGCCCAACGCTGGTTTTCTCATATGAATAGTGATCTTTATGATCAGTTTCCCTCTCTTTTATTTTTGGTTTTGAGTTTCTAACCTTAACTAAAATACTCATTGTCCTCGTCTTCTGTCCTGTTTCAGAGACCTGGTTGCCGTCCTGTGGTCGCTTCCTGAAGGAGAAGTTTATACCACACCTTTGTTTCCAATGTAGCCCCTGTGGGCCATTACTTAATTGTGATGTGTGTAAGCATTGGGGGGGGGGGGTGAACTAATGAAAGAGTTTTTATGCTTACAGGCGAAGGACAAGGGTGCGGAGGAAGATGAAACGAGAGGTTGTGAGTAAAAAGGGTAAGAGGAAGGCCTCGTCCTCAGTGGACATGGAGGCCTTCCGTAGTGAGATGTTGGGAGAGGTGAAGAGGACAATAAAGAATTTGGTACCAGAGTTGCTCCGTGGCATGCTTCCTGGACCAAATCCTTTGTTGTCCTCGTCATCTGCTTCGGAGCAGATAATCCCCGCCTCTGAATCGACTTTCCTTAGGCCGTTACCAGTTTTCGACGATTCAGAGGTGGCCCCATTAGAGGGGTCGTTCCACGACATTGGCAGCAGGCTTGCCGCGCAGGTGGTCCGTGGACTGTTGTCGCTGGAACCTGCTGGCCGCTTATCAGCCCAGGGGTATCCGCACGCCGCAGGTGCCAGTACCTCCTATGGCACCTTTCCTGGCCAGTCCGGGTTAGCTCTCTTTGCTGACCCGGAGTCTAATCTTTCTGGCCAGGAAGAAGAGGCTTATCTGCTGGGTTCCCCTTCTGAAGCCGTGGCCATGGATTTTGACGTCTGTGCACCCCTCGCGGGGAATACAGGCGACATGATCCACGGTTCTACTCACGCAGGAGTAGAATTCACGGCTCAGAAGGTGGCCCTGGTTGGATCTGATGGTCAGTTATTCCGCATACCTCGGCTTGCCGAGAGTGTTGCTGGTGCTGTCCGGGGCCGTGGTGTGGCGGTATCTGCCCCACGCTCTACCACGGCGCCTGCTCCTGGACAAGCCAGTCAGATTAACATGCCTGCTCTTTCGGGCCCGCATGCTTTCTCTGGCTTGCCAGGAGTGTCAGCATATCCAACGTCAAGCTCGACTGCGTTAGCTCAGGAGGAAGACGAAGGCTCTCATCTAGTAGAGCTTTCGCAGTTGGCCACGGAGGAGGATTGGGCTGACGCTTGTCAATGGCTGATAAGTGTCAGGCCAGACCTGCCCGTGGAGCAGTCGGCTAGCCAGCGAGACCACAGGCCGTGGTTAGCTGGAAAGCCGACTGTTAGCGCCATGCCATCTCTGCCGCTAGCAGAGCATATCGTTGATATGTTCTCGGCGGCGGAGACGTCCATCAAGGCGAATGGGTGTCTCGCGAAGGCCCCTCGCGAGGTCGCAAGGCGCTGCTGCATCGTACCCATGGACTACCAAAGGTACGGTGTGGTACCTAAGCCTAGCGTGGATGACCGTGCGGCTTTAGGTGAGGATACGCGGCCAGGCTCCCGTTCTGACATGGGAGCCTTGTGTTCGAACGCGCTGCGTTCGGCCAATGCCGCGTTGCGTGATGCGGAAGAGAGTGGGAGAGCGTCTATTGCGGCACTTTCTCAAGTCTACCAGCTGTTACAGGGGGTAGTAACAGCATCCGCATCACGCCAGCCGAGCCCGGTCATAGTCCAGAGAGCCATCCAGGATGGTATCAACCTGGCTCTGGACTGTATGACTCGGGCGGTGACCAGAAGTGTCCGGGCGAGGCGCACGTTTGCGTTAGATAACCTGTGCCCGTCCCAGGACCTGTACAATAGGCTTCTGCGTACACCTATGGCAGGACCTGGTCTCTTTGGAGGTGAGGGATGTAGGCACCTCCAGGAGACGGTCACTGGTAAACAACCGGAGGGCGCTGCGCGAACAGTTTGAGGTGCTCCGTAGGGAGCGCGTTCGTGCTGCACCCCCTGCGTACCATCCCCTGCAGGCTCGAGGTGGAGGTGGCCATGTCAGAGGCCAGCCACCATTGCAGCGTCGGCCTCGGCCGCGTGCGATTCGGCCAGCAGTGAGGGGGCGCAGGCTCCTCAGGCGCAGCCAGCCAGGCAGCCACCCGCGCACCTCACCTGCGCACTGAGGTGCGTGTGGTGCAAGTCGTGGCGCGCAAGGATCTGGTCGTGGTAATCGTGCCTGATGGGCCGGTTACCACGGTGAGAACCACTCCGGTGTTTCTGGCAAAGGAGACAGTGCCGCTCTTGCACTCCTTATGTCCACCTCTCTCCCTAGGTGGACCAGTGGGAGGCCGTCTGGCCAACCACATGCAAGAGTGGGAACGGTTGACCTGGTCTCTTTGGAGGTGAGGGATGTAGGCACCTCCAGGAGACGGTCACTGGTAAACAACCGGAGGGCGATGCGCGAACAGTTTGAGGTGCTCCGTAGGGAGCGCGTTCGCGCAGCACCCCCTGCATATCGTCCCCTGCAGGCTCGAGGTGGAGGTGGCCAGGTCAGAGGCCAGCCACCATCGCAGCGACGGCCTAGGCCGCGTACGATTTGGCCCACTGCAAGGGGGGGCGCAGGCTCCCCAGGCGCAGCCAGTCAGGCAGCCACCCACGCACCGAGGTGCGCGCGGTGCTGGGCGTGGCGCGCGGGGATCTGGTCGCGGTAATCGGGCCTGATGGGCCGGTTACCACGGTGGGAACCACTCCGGTGTTTCTGGCCGAGAAGACAGTGCCACTCTCGCACTCCTTATGTCCACCTCTCTCCCTAGGTGGACTGGTGGGCGGCCGATGGGCCGGCCACTTGCCAGAGTGGAAGCGGTTGACTCAGGACCGTTTAGTCTTGCGATGGCTTTCAGTCTGGTATCATCCCGATTGGATGACAGGCCCACCATCGTGACTGTCTCGGGTGCCAATCTGGACTCAAATTCCGAGAGATCCAGATCTTGTGTATAGAGGAGGAAATAAACTCCCTCATACAAAAAGGAGCAATTCAGGTGGAGACCAATTCTCAACCTCAAGCCATTGAACAAGTTCATAGAGACACCCAGTTTCAAGATGGAGACTGTGAAGTCGGTGTTGGCGGGATTGGAGAGGGGAATGTGGACAGCTTCAATAGATTTGAGGGATGCTTATTTCCATATCCCCACAGCGAGGAGTTTCCGTCGCTTCCTGAGATTTGCATTCCAGGGCAGACAGTGGGAATTCAGGGTGTTACCCTTCGGAATTTCCATGGCTCCTCGGGTTTTCACCAGAGTGGTTCTTGCGATTACAGCATACCTCCGCAGGAGAAGCATAGCAGTCCACACGTACATAGATGACTGGCTGTTAAAAGCACACACCCAGGAAAGTTTATCGGCCAATCTGGAGATTGTTTTGAAGACTCTCACAGACTTAGGCTGGATAATCAATTTCCAAAAATCAGAGCTGACTCCATCCCAGAAGTTTGTTTACCTGGGGATGTGCTTCGATCTAGAGACAGGATATGTTTATCCTACTCAGGAGATGGTTCAGATACTCATCTCAGTAATACAGTCAGTGTGCAACAGTCGTCATATCCTGGCACGGGTTTACTTGAGAATGCTGGGGTTGATGGTTTCTTTGGAACCAGTCATTCCTCAGGCGGCCTTACGCAGGCGGCCGATCCAGTTATTTCTCATGACGCAATGGACCCAGAGTACAGGTTCACTGGACTCGAACGTGTCAGTGTTGGAGCCTCTAATTCACCACCTGCAATGGTGGTTGGAGACAGAGAATTTCCTGGTGGGGGTTATGCTAACCCCTCCTCACCCTCAAGTAACTGTGTATACAGATGCCTCGACGGAGGGGTGGGGAGCTTGCCTGGAAGAATCCACGATATCAGGGCTTTGGAATCTGGAACAGTCAAAGGAACATATCAATCTACTGGAGGTAAGAGCAGTAGTCCTGGGCCTGGAACATTTCTTACAGAAAGTTCAGGGCAAGATTGTTCTTATTCGATCAGACAACTCAACAGTTGTGACTTACATAAACCGCCAGGGCAGAACGAAGTCGCCCAGTCTCTGTATGATAACATGGAGACTGCTTTGTTAGTGCCTGGATCACAGGATTACCTTGAAAGCAGTTCATTTTCCGGGAAGGTTAAATCTGCTAGCAGACTCATTGAGCTGAAGGATGAGTGTTTTACCGACGGAATGGCAACTAAATCAATGTGTGGCGGATCGTCTGTTTGACCATTTGGGGGAAACCCAACATCGATTTGTTCGCAACGAAGAAGAATGCGAAGATGACGACGTACGTCTCTCCGATTCCAGATCCAAGCGCTTTCGCAACAGATGCGTTAGCTATCAGCTGGGTGGGAATGTATGCATACGCATTCCCTCCAGCAATCCTGATTCCAAAAATTCTTCAGAAAATCAGACAGGAGGAGTGCCAAGTGCTTCTGATCACCCCAAATTGGCCAAGCCGATCATGGTATACGGATCTGCTGGACCTTCTGGTCTGCAATCCGGTTCCTCTGCCTCTGATGGACGACATTATCTTCCAGGGCAAGGCCCTTCACAACAATCCGTCAATGGTCAGATTGACTGCGTGGATGTTGTCAAGGAATCTAGAATTAAGGAGGGCTTTTCTGAGCAAGCAGCCATGTTTATGGCCAAAGCCAGGAGGGGGTCAACCTCCAGAGCATATAATTATAAAATCAACAGATTTGCAGAATGGTGCTCAAAAAGATATATTGATCCAATGGATTCATCTATTCAGGTAGTAGCTGATTTCCTCTGTCGCCTGTATGATGCCTATTGCCTCAAGCCTAACTCTATTGCTGGTTATAAATCAGCTTTAATGACAGTTATCCCTTGCTTGGCTAATAGGGGAACTGATGAAGTAAGTACATTAAATGTATTAATTAAAGGCATGGGCAATCTAAGACCAAGGAATCCCCCGGTGAATCCATCTTGGAGTTTATCTCTAGTGCTTCAGGTACTAGGCGATAAGCCTTTTGAACCACTTAGTTCCATTTCTATGAAAATGTTAACTCTTAAAACTGTATTTTTAATTGCTGCGGCCTCGACTAGGCGTAGGAGTGAAATTCATGCGTTATCAGCCGATGAAGACCGTTTCGTGGTTACAGTGGAAGGCCTTAGGCTTCTACCTAGGATTAATTTCTTGGCTAAAAATCAGTCTTTGAAATATCCAGGTCAACCTATTTTTTTGCCAGCTTTAACTAGATATGATCCTAATTCTAAAGCATGGTGTCCCGTCGGAGCACTGATCCGGTACAAACAACGAACTCAGGAGTGGCGGACGGACCAGTCAGCATTATGGTTGTCATATAATGAACCCCATCGCAGGGCGTCTAAGGACACCATTTCCAGGTGGATTGTAGAATGTATTCAGTTTTGTCATAAATCCGCCACCTGTAAGCATGTTGACATGGCCAAGGCTCACAGTGTCCGGCGCGTAGTGACTTCCACTGCCCTATTTAATGGGATCCTGTGGATGACATTATGTCAGTTGCTCAGTGGCACTGTGAGTCAAGTTTTACAGACCATTATCTCCATGACGCCTCTAATCCTCTCGCCTTATCGATTTTGAAAAGATAATCAGGTGTACTTTTTTGATGAGGTTTCCTCATTGCTTGTATATATCACAATTAATTAATGGGAACAACCACTTTTTGGGACTGCATCAGCCTTCACCACTGGGAAGATGATGTCAGCAGCCAAGTTCAACAAGGTCAGTCTTGTTTATGTGTTGTTCATTGTTAATTGTATTGTCACGTAACCCTTTGTTATTAAAATGGTGATGGTATGTGTTTTTATGTGTTTCATCATTGAGAGTATACGAAAATTGAGCTTTTTTGTCTCTGGTGTATAGTACATGGCACTTGTACGTAGAGAGCGTATGGGACATTGAGGTCATTCGAGTCTTCCTCCCAGGAAGGGGGGGGGGGGGGGAGCGCATATGTCATTCGGTCATCTCTCATCCATCGGTTTGTGTTAGCCGATGTTTTTCAAATCCTGAAGTTTAAGTGCCTTAAACGCAGAAAAGCGTATAGGGAAGAGCTGGTCTTTTGACCTCGCCTCCCTCCCGCCGAATTCCCTGACGAATTCTGGCAATATCAAAGAGTATTAGGGAGGTATGTATACTCTTGAAGTGAAATAAACGAAATCATGGATTTCTTTTTTCACAAGAGAGTTGATACTTACCTCCCTAATACGGACCCAGCCTCTCCACCCCACAGAGGCTTGGCCTTGAGGCTCTTAATAGTTGCATGTGTGTCAGCCAATAAATTAGTCAGAGGAAGTGCTAGTCTGCGCATGCGCGGTGGTGGGGCTGGCATCCGCCGGACTGCACTCTGACTCCCTGCCCAGTAGGGGAACCTAACTGTTTTTATTCTGAGTGTTTATTGAGTGAAAGCCGATATTTAGCAATATCAAAGAGTATTAGGGAGGTAAGTATCAACTCTCGTGAAAAAAGAAATCCGTGATTTCGTTTAGTCTTATGCCCTTTCAGAAGCCTGGTTGTCCCTCCTGTGGTCGTTTTATCAAGCCTAGATTCGGCCCTCACCCGTGCTTTAATTGCAGTTCTTGTGGGCCACTTAAACTGTGATGTATGTAAACAGGGGGGGGGGGGGGTGGGTGGTGATCTAATGTTTGACATTTTGTCTCTGCAGACCAAAGATAAGGCGTCTGAGGACGAGAAACGCTCTAAGAAGGAGCGAGAGAGTGTGAGTAAAAAGGGTAAGAGGAAGGCTTCCACATCCATGGATATGGAAGCCTTCCGTCTTGAATTGATGGGAGAGATGAAGAGGGTAATAAAGAATTTGGTGCCAGAGTTGCTTCGCGGCATCCTCCCTGGACCAGGTTCTTCAGTGTCCCCTACATCGGCTCCGGAGCAAATAATCCCCACCTCTGAATCAGTACTCTTTAGGTACTTCACCCAAGATTCAGAGGTGGCCCCATTAGAGGGGGCAAGTGCTCACTATGAGAACACTGGCAGCTGGCTTGCTGCACCGGTTGCTCGTGAGCAGGGTTCGCTGGACCTTAGCTCCCGCTTATCGGATTCGCAGGAGTATCCGTGCCCTACAGGTACCGTACCTTCTTACGGTACCTTTCCTGGCCAGTACGGGCTAGCATTCCTCGCTGACTTGGAGTCTAATTTTTCTGGCCAGGAAGACGAGGATTATTTGCTGGGTTCTCCTGCTAACGTTGTGACCATGGCGATTGACGACAGTGCACCCCTCACGGGGAGCACGGGCAACATTTTCCATGGGTCTACTCATGCAGGAGCAGCATTCAAGGCATAAGCTTGCCGATGGTATAGCTGGTTCTGGCCAGGGCCATGGTATGACGAGTGTATATACCCCACGCACTGCCACGGTGCCTGCTCCTGGTCGAGCCAATGCGTTTATCATGCCTGCACTGTCAGGCCCGCATGCTTTCGCTGGTTTGCCAGGAGTATCGGTACCTCCAGCCACGCTATTATCTATGAATGTTCTAGAGGACGACGAAGGCCCGTGCCTAGTCCAACATTCACAGGTAGCCACAGAGGAAGACTGGTCTGACGCTTGTCATTGACTAATAAACGTCAGGCAAGATCTTGCTGTGGAGCAGTCGGCTAGCCAGAGGGACGAGCACCCGTGGTTGGCAGGTAAGCTGGCTGCTACTGCGATGCTATCTCTGCCACTGGCTGAACATATCGTTGATATGTTTACAGCGGCAGAGACATCCATTAAGGCGAATGGATGTCTCGCGAAGACCCCTCGCGAGGTGCCAAAGCGACGCCGCATCATACCTGGTAAATACCAAAGGTACGGTGTGATGCCTAAGCCCAGCGCTGATGATCGCGCTGTGCGGTGAGGATATGCGGCCAGGCTCCCGATCTGACACAGGAGCGCTGTGCACAAGCGCGTTCGGCAAGCGTGTTCGGCAAATACCGCATAGCGCGATGCGGAGGAGAGTGAGAGCATCCATTGCGGCGCTTTCGCATGTCTCCCAGCTGTTACAGGGGGTAGTAACAGCATCCGCATCATGCCAGCCTAGTCCGGTAACAATCTAGAGCCATCCAGGATGGTATCAACCTGGCTCTGGATTGTTTAACCCGGTCAGTAACCAGGAGTGTCCGGGCGCGGCGCACGTTTGCTCTTGACAATCTGTGCCTGTCCCAGGACTTATAAAAGGCTACTGCATATGCCTATGATAGGTCCTGGTCTCTTTGGTGGTGAGGGATGCAAGCACCTCCAAGAGACGGTCACCCTGGTGGATAACCAAAGGGCTTTGCGCGAGCAATTTGAGGTGCTCCGCAGAATGGAGTGCGTTTGCGCATCCCCCCTTGTGTACCACTGACTAAGTCAGCAGTGGCACGCTGCGATCAGCAGTGAGGGGCGGGCGCAGGCTCCTCCAGCGCAGATAGCCAGGCATGCCGTGGCGCTCGAGGATCTGGTCGTGGTAACCGTGCCTGAAGGGCTTGTTACCACATTAAGGACCACTCCAGTGTTTCTGGGTCCAGAGACAATGCCACTAGGTGGATCAGCGGGGGCCGTCTGGCCCAGCACAGGCAAGAGTGGGATCGGTTGACTCAGGACCGCTTAGTCTTGCGATGGCTTTGAGTCGGATATCATCCAGACTGGATAGTAGGTCCGCCATCGCAGCTGTCTCTGGTACCGATCTGGACTCAAAATCCAAGAGATCCAGATCAATGGTTGTTTATAGAGGAGGAAATAAATTCCCTCATACTAAAAGGAGCAATTCAACTGGCACAAAATTGCCTGGGATTCTATTCAACCATATTCCTAGTGACAAAAAGCACTGGAGGGTGGAGGCCAATTCTCAACCTCAAGCCATTGAACAAGTTCATAGACACACCGAGTTTCAAAATGGAAACAGTGAAAACGTGTTGGCAGGGTTGGAGAAGGGAATGTGGACTGCATCAATAGACTTGAAAGATGCATAGTTCCACATTCCAATGTCGAGGAGTTTTCGCTGGTTCCTGAGGTTTGCATTCCAGGGCCGGCAGTCGGAATTTAAGGTTCTACCTTTTGGAATTTCAGCAGCTCCTCGGGTCTTCACCGGGGTGGTTCTTGCTATAACAGCATACCTCTGCAGGAGTAGCATAGCAGTCCATACGTACATAGACGACTGGCTGTTAAAAGCACACAATCAGGAAAGTCTATCAGCAAATCTGGAGGTAGTTTTGAAAATACTCACAGACTTAGGCTGGATAATTAACTTTCAAAAATCAGAGCTGACTCCATCCCAGAATCTTGTTTACCTGGGAATGTTCTTTGCTCTAGAGATAGGATATATTTATCTTACTCAGGAGAGAGTACAAGTACTCATCCCATTAATACAGTCAGTGTGCAACAGTCATCATGTCCTGGCACAGGTTTACTTGAGAATGCTCGGGTTGATGGTTTCTCTGGAACCAGTCATTCCACAGGCGGCCTTATGCAGGCAGCCTATCCAGTTATTTCTCATGACACAATGGACCCAGAGTACAGGATCACTGGACTCAAATGTGTCAGTATTGGAACCTCTTATTCACCACCTTCAATGGTGGATGAAGAGAGAGAATCTCCTGGCGGGGTAATGCTAACCCCTCCCCAACCTCAGATAACGATGTATTCAGATGCATCAATGGAGAGATTGGGAGCTTGCCTGAAAGAAACCACAGTATCAGGGCTTTGGAATCTGGATCAGTCACAAGAACATATCAATCTACTGGAATTACGAGCAGTAGTACTGGGCCTGGAACATTTCATAGAGAAAGTTCAGCGCAAAATTGTTCTAGTTCGATCAGACAATTCAACATTAGTGACTTACATAAGCCGCCAGGGCAGAACGAAGTCACCCAGTCTCTGTATGATGACATGGAAATTGCTTGCTGGTGCCTGGATCACAGGATCACCTTGAAAGCAGTTCATATTCCGGGAAGGTTAAATCTGCTAGCAGACTCATTGAGCCGAAGGATGAGTGTTTTACCTACGGAATGGCAACTAAATCAATGTGTGGCGGATCGTCTGTTCAACCACTGGGGGAAACCCAACATAGATTTATTTGCAATTAAGAAGAATGCGAAGATGACGACGTACATCTCTTCTAGGTATGCATATGCATTCCCTCCAGCAATCCTGATTCCAAAAATTCTTCAAAAAATCAGACAGGATGAGTGCCAAGTGCTTCTGATCAGCCCAAATTTGCCAAACCGATCATGGTATACGGATCTGCTGGACCTTCTGGTTTGCAATCCAGTTCCTCTGCCTCTGATGGACAATATGATCTTCCAGGGCAAGGCCCTTCACAACAATCCGTCAATGTTCAGATTGACTGCGTGGATGTTGTCAAGGAATCTAGAATTAAGGAGGGCTTTTCTGAGCAAGCAGCCGTGTTTATGGCAAAAGCCAGAAGGGGGTCAACCTCCAGAGCATATAACTATAAAATCAACAGATTTGCAGAATGGTGCTCAAAAAGATGTATTAATCCAATGGATTCATCTATTCAGGTAATAGCTGATTTCCTCTGTCACCTGTATGATGCCTATAGCCTCAAGCCTACCTCTATTGCTGGCTACAAGTCAGCTTTAATGAGTTATTCCTTGCTTGGCTAATAGGGGAAGTGATGAAGTAAATACATTAAATACTTTAGTCAAAGGCATGGGCAACCTAAGACCAAGGAATCCCCCAGTGATTCCATCTTGGAGTTTATCTTTAGTGCTTCAGGTATTAGCTGATAAGCCAATTGAACCACTAAGTTTCATTTCTATGAAAATGTTGACACTTTAAACTGTATTTGTAATTGCTGGGGCTTCGGCAAGGCGGAGAAGTGAAATTCATGCCTTATCAACCGAGGCAGACTGTTATGTGGTTACAGGGGAAGGCATTAAGGTTCTACCTAGAAAAAATTTTCTGGCTAAAAACCAGTCTTTGAAATATCCAGGTCAACCCACATTTTTACCAGTTTTGACTAGATATGATCCTAAATCAAAAGCATGGTGTCCAGTCTGCGCATTAAACAGGTACAAACAACGTACCCAGGAATGGCGGACGGACCCAACAGCGTTATGGTTGTCTTATATTGAACCCCATGGTAGGGCTTCCAAGGACACCATTTCCAGGTGAATTGTAGAATGTATTCAATTTTGTCATAAATCCACCGCAGGTAAACAAGTTGACATAGCCAAGGCTCATAGTGTTCGCAGTGTAGTGGCTTCCACTGCCCTATTTAATGGGGTCCCTGTGGACGACATTATGGCAGTAGCCCAGTGGCACTGTGAGTCGAGTTTTGCTGACCTCTGTGACACCTCGAATCCTCTCGCCTTATCGATCTTAAAAAAATAACTTAGGTGTACATATTTCGATGGGGTTTTCTCACTTTTTATATACATCACAATTTATCAATGGAAACAACCACTTGTCAGAACTGCATCAGTCTTCACCAATGGAAGTTGATGACAGCAACAAGCAATTCACAAGGTCAGTCTTGTCTATTTGTTGTTCATTGTTGATTGTCTTTTTCACGTGACCCTTTGTTACTAATATGGTGATGTTATGTGTTTTATGTGGTTCATTCTTGAGAGTATACGGAAATGGAGCGCATTTCATTTTATGTCGTATAGTACATGGCACTTGTAATTAGAGAGCGTATAGGACATTGAGGTCATTCTGCCTTCCTCCCAAGAAAAGGGTGTGTGTGTGTGAGTGCATATGACATATGGTCTTCTCTCAGCCATCGGTTGTGTTATCCGATGCTCAAGTCATTCCCTGGTTGTGTTTTCACACAATTTCAGAAGTTTTAGTGCCTTAAAACAGAGAAAAGCGCATGGGGATGAGCTGGTATTTTGACCTCGCCTCCCTCCCGCCGAATTCACTTACGAATTCTGACAAGTCGATATTTGGGAATATCAAAGAGTGTTAGGGAGGTAAGTATACTCTTGAAGTGAAATAAACGAAATCACAGATTTCTTTTTTCTCGAGAGAGTTGATACTTACCTCCCTGACACGGACCTGGCCTCGGTCTTCAGGCTTTCTTAGTTGCATTGTGTCAGCCAATAAATTAGTCAGAGGACGTGCTATTCCACGCATGCGCAAGGTTGGGGCTGCATCCGCCGGATTGTCATCTGACTACCTGACCAGTAGGGGCACCTTACTTTTTAATCAGTGTTTATTGAGTGAAAGTCGATATTTGGGAATATCAAAGAGTGTTAGGGATGTAAGTATCAACTCGCTCATGAAAAAAGAAATCCGTGATTTCGTTTAAACCCTTTAATGTTCAAGCCAGCCAAAACCAGTCTGCAGTTGTCTTGAGGAAGGTCCATTTGCAGGCTAAGACTATTTTTGAAAATTTACAACTGGAATGCCTGGCTCGATAACCGAGCCAGTCATTCCAGTGATAAATTTTTTTAAATAGTTTCAAAACGATCAACAGATTATCTGTGTGAATGTTTAAGAATTGAAATACATATATTTCTGAGATAAAAGCATTATTATACATTAACCTTCCCAGGATCCTTCAGGAGTATTACCGTGCTCAGAGAGCGGCAGATAACCGTAACGCTGCAAGAACGACTGTCCGCCTGTTGGAAAGCATGATCAGGCTGTCACAAGGTAAGTGATAGTGCTGCTATTGTGATACCGCTAGATTATTGTTAATCCACAGGACACAGTGTAGGGAAGGGATGCAAAATCTTTAAATCTTTGAAGCTGGGTGTCCCTGAATCTCAATTTCAGGACAGTAGGACATTTAAGCTGGTGAGTATTTTGAAAGCATGGATACCAACAGAGTTCAGTCAGATTAGTTTCAAAATATGCATATGACTTTATTTCACAAGAAAGTGTTTTCAATATTTGGTCTTATGTGGTCAACCGTCAAAGGATTAATAACAGGTAGTCTTTAGCCCTTATCACACTTAATTTAAAGTGTAGATAGTTAGTCAGTATAAGAAAGGCTGGTGTACTATAAGGAACCAATGTTGCCAGAATAGATTGTTTCCACAATGAACATTGGTTATTATCATATGAAATAGAATCAGAGTGTGGAATAAAGAATGTCAGTTCTTTATGAGATAATACCAGTCATTTGGTATAGAAAACCCTGGTTTGTGGACACTAGATCTTCATTCATCATCATGTAACGGTGGGAGTGTGACTGTGATCAATTCTTCGACAGAAAATTTATAACATTTCGACAGAAAATTTGTAACATTAACCTACATGGTCTGAAAGACCAAGTGAGCTTATGTCATGGCAAACATCCATCACCCTTCCATCATCCGTTAACTGTTGCTATCAAAGATTATTCATTAATCACTGGGCCGGTTAGACCTCTAATCTTGCATACAGAAACGTGATTGGTCAATTATTCTGCTGGCCATCTTGGACTTTCTGTAAATTTATGGAGTCGTTTAAAAGACTACTCATTCACATCATGGCTGATTTTAACCTGACTGGGATGGAAAGACTATAGGGTCCCAAACGTGTATACAGAAATCTGATTGGTAAATTTTGGGGCAACACTTTTTTGAAATTGGTTAAAACAAGTACTCGTCATTAACCACATGGCCAATGAAACCTGGCTTGAAGGATTTTCATAGGCTCTCGAACTTGTTTACAGAAATATGATTGGTCACTTTTTGGCGATCATCTTGAATTTTCCTAAAATGTACAGTTAATTGGTTAAAATGTTAAGCGTTGGGGCCAATTTTCGACCAACCTTGGGTGGATCGAGCGAGCCTATAGCATTCTAGTTTCAAATATATATAGTAATGGAAATTAATTAACAGACGACTTCTGATTTACTGTTTGACTGATTTCAACCAAACTTGCCTGGAAGGACACTATGGTCATAGGTTTCCAAACATAGATGCAGAAATCTGATTGGTCAATTCTTCAACTACCATCTTTCAATCTCCAAGTATTTTACATGAATCTGTTAAAACACTACTACTCATTAATCCCTTGGGCATTTTCACCCAAACTGGGCTAAATTGAAGATTTGTAGAGTATCCTTAACCCTTTAATGGTCATGCTGGCCTCTGTTATGGTCTTGTGGAATGTCTATTTACAACCACTGGAACAACTGGCTCTATAACCGAGCCAGTCATTCCAGTGATAAATTTTCAAAAATAGGCAGATAATTAAATTTTCTTGGCAAATTTTTACCATTAAAGGGTTTATATGTTGCAAGCCAATTTTTGAGATTGAGCTATTCTAATTTCTAAGAAGCTTGAAAATTTATATATACAGATGAGAGGCACAAGCTCTTGTGTCTGTTGTTGGAAGCAACTTGTGACCATAAGTAGTACAACACCTTGTTTAGAAGCTCATATGTACGTGTTGACCACATAAAAGCTCTGAGAATTTCTCCCAGATTTACACTTCTGCTTTAACAGCTTTTCTTATCAAACGATGACTCTTCTATAATTTCACAAATTGGTTTCAAATTTCATCTATGTTGAATAGAATAGTTATGAGGATAAAATCGGTGATGATCAGAAATCCATGGCAGCATGCAACCGGTGCCAACCTTAGAAAAGAGATTTCCTTTCGACAATGTTTCAGGTCAGATTGAACATGTATTTTTCCTTGCATTATCATCTTGTATGGGTATTATGCTCCTCCTTTGGACCTTTGGTTTTGTATCAGAATGTATCAATTAGGACCCTATTCTTTTGTAGCTCATGCACGATTGATGCTACACACCACTGTAACAGTACAAGATGCTGTGGTTGCTGTGACATTGATGGAATCAACAATGCAAGGATCTGCCTTGATTGGAGCAGTTAATGCCCTTCATACATCCTTTCCGGATAATGCGGAGGAAGAATATAAACAACAAAGTAGGTTGTCCTCATCACATAAGTATTTGTATGGTAGTGGACAGTTAATCTTTCTTTTCATCTGTTTCTGATTGATTTGAATTATTGGTAAAAGTTCTGGTAATTTGGTAAAGTTTTAGGCATCAATTCCGAAAATTGTGTTGCTTAATGCGGTTGTTGTCATAGAGTGTAACACCGTTCAGCAAGACAATTGTCATAATTGATAAATTCGATCTGGCTCTCAAGTATATTTGACATTGTAATCATATATGTCTCAGGTATGCTGACGTCACAATCAAAATATGTAGTGAATGACTTAACTATATCTGTCATGAACACGTAATAATCTTTCAGTTGTACAAATTCTATGTCTTTACTATTTAATAAACATTCTGTTAATTAGTTTGAAACTAATTTGACATTGGCAGTAAAACACCCAATCAAATTAGTTTCAAATTATTAAACAGCTTACCCTTGATACTGGGAATTCAGGGTTCGATCGATCCCGATGCAGCAAAGCTTGTGCGGAGTTTAGCTAGAGATGGTGGGGCATAGTTAAAAGCGCATTCATCCATTAATGGCAGTTAACAGGTTACGGAAAGTCAATAAGGAAGTCTACGAACTCATCAGTTAAACCTCTAATAACACATGACTTGCTGATTCCATGGCATTATGATTTCTCTTATTTCCTGCATCACAGTAACCACTATGTATTAACCATATCTACACTGGAATAGCAGTGTCTTCATTTCAGAGAGACCATACAGGTAAGCTGGTGAATATTTAGTTATTAATTGGCCTGGAAGCCATTTCTACCATAAGGATTCAAATAAACGCATCCTTAGGTAGAAACAGGTTCCAATTAAATTAGTCTTGAAATATTCACCACTATATCTATTACGTTGTAAATATTTGGTTTGGAGAAGGGGTGGGGGGGAGGGATTTGTTGTATATAGCATTTGCTTTTTTCATCTGCGTATGTGTTTGTGTCTCAAGGCACCTTTCATTTCCGTTAGAGGAATCTTAACCAACCTTGGGTGACGGGGTGCCCATAGGGGTATGATGATGTGGTAAAATTGTCAAAGATCAAGATCGCGGTGACCCAATAAATGTCAGTGTGTTGCATTTCCTGATGAAACTCATGTTCTAGTGAGGGATTTTCATCACACTTACACAGGCGTATGACAGCGGTTTTAAAAAAACATAGATATAGGGGGGTGTTAGGGTGCCCTTGTGGTTCTAAAGAATCCTATTGATTTTGGCATCAAAAGGTTACGGTCATATGACCCAATTAAAGAAATAGGTGTATTTCTGGATGATAGCTTAGTTCTACTAAAGGGATCTTCACCAAAATTGGCGTGTGTGTTGTGCTTGTGGGTCCGAAGAATCCTATTGATCTTGGGTTCAAAGGTCAAGATCATCCAATTAAAGAAATTGTTGGGCTTCCGGATGATAACTCAAGTCATACTGAAGGGATCTCCACCAAACTTGGCCTGTGTGTTCCCCTTGGGTGTCCGAAGAACGCTATTAATTTTGGGGTCAAAAGGTAAGCCAGTTAAGGATATTTGGTGGCATCTCTGAATGGCAACTCAACTTCTACTAAAGTGATATTCGCCAAATTTGAGTAGATGTTTGTGCATGTGGTTCTGAAGAACCCTATTGATTCTGTCATCCAAAGATCATGGTGATCCAGGATATTTTGTTGCATTTTGCGCATGATGGCTCAACTTACCGAAGAGATCCTCATCAAATTTAGGTAGGAGGTTGGCATTGGGTTTCCTAAGAAAAAAATATTGATATTCTGGTCAAAAGGTTAAGAGAAAGTGTGCCATATTTCCAGATGATAGCTTATGTTCTAATGGGATCTCCAAACCTGGTAGGTATGTTCACCTTGAGTGTCCAAACAACCATGTACATATGGACTTGGTTGCCTTTGCCTAAAAGATCAGAAGACCTTTCTATACAGGTATCTTTGTAAATTAATATTTTTTTATGCTAAAATTGGTCAAATAATTAGTGGAAGTACATTCTGTTCTCCTTTTGCAGTGCAAACTATCCTTGAACGACTGAAGCTAACTGATTTACTTCATGATGAAATGCTGCGATTAAGTGAGCTTGAGAAAGTCGCATCAGAGAGCTTAAATGGAGCCAAAAGCCCAAGTGCAGGCAGTAATCACAAGTCAGGTTCTGGAAGCAGTCATGCTGTACTTGACCCATCAGTTATGAGTAATAAGCGAGGATCAAGCGATGTCCAATCTACTAGTAAGCGTGTGTATGATAATCAAGAGCCCAATACATCACGTGCATCTATAGAAATATCTAATGTGGCCGTTCCTAATTTGAATCGCTCGGTAAGTTCAGCTACATCAGATCGAAACCATATAGAAGGTAACTTAAATGATATGAATTCAAAAAACAGAAGATTAAGTCAAAAATGGAATAATGCCTCAGATGAACAGTGGCATACGAATAATGCAAGTGTGTCTCATGGGATGAAACAAAGGAAAACAGCCATTGTGAGCTCAACTCAGAACTTTTCCACAAGTGCACCTGATGAAAACAGACCAAAAGGCAACATTGATCCGGAAAATATTCCCGAGAACTACACTAAAAGGAACAGTGAAAATATGTTAATGGATGCAGATATGTCTTCCATAGCCCTGACCACCAATACTACCGAGTTAGTTAATTGCAATAATAAAGTTAATGAAAATGTTCAAGGCAGTGAAAAGGATGGCTGTTATAAAGTGACTAGCAAAATTTCAAAGCAAAATCATGAAGATGGTAATAAGAAGCAGAAACATTCAGAATCATCATCGACTTCTAACTTAAGTATCTTAGACGTGTCACTTACAGAGATGTTAAACTCTAGTATTCGTGATGATGTCAGTCCATTAAAGTTGATACGATATTCATCAAAGTCTTCTACAGATAATGATCAGATTACTTCAACACCTGCTATAGCTTTTTGTAGTTCAGATGCAGATGTCTTTGAAAAGATGTCTAAATTAGATTTTGCAAAGTGGCAGTTCAAACGTAAAGCTATGCTGCCAGGTCCTCCCATTTGTAATTCTGTTGTAGAAAATTCTAATGATTCTGTAGTTGATGAAATATCTAGAATAAGCCAGACCATAGAGAGTCGTATACACATGACGCAAATGCAGGAAATGCCAACTTTAACTGTGACACCGAACACAGCAAATTCAACGACAGTGGGTGATCATGATATGATAGATGATGATTTTGATTTATTCCCAAATAAAGGTAATCGTAAAGACTACACAGTGTCTGTTAGAAAAGAATCCACCAGCACATCCTCAATGAGGAACTCTAAATGCAAAACTTCTGCAAAGTTATCAGAAGAACATAGTGATATATCAGAAAAGGAACCGAGTAAAGGTTCAAAGAAAAAAGCTAAGCATTTAAAAGAAAGTCAATATAAAACGTCAAAGAAGTCATTAAAAAAATCAAATAACATTAATCAAATGGAAGAGGACGATATTTTAAAAATGACTGAAAATCAGCATAAGACAAAAAAACATAGTAAACATAAGACACAGAGTAATTCGTTAATTTATACACAACATCTGGATAATGACAATGACAAAAAAGATAATTGTATTCCTCCAACTGTAAGTGATATTAGTACTGATCTTGGCACAAATACATCCAGTCTGAGTGACTCTAGTTTAAAATCCTGTGTATCTGACAAGACCATAAGCAAACTTAAGCAATTCGCCTTCAGTCCTGTCAATGAACCTCTTGAATCTAGTGACATGGTTATTCCTAAACCTAGTCCAAGAACTTCCTCAAAAGTAGGTCGTGAAAGAAGTCAAGAATCAAAATCTGTCAAAATATTTAAGAGAATGGATACAGTTCAGCCAACTGATAAACAGAAACAATCTAATGGTGTTAATTGTAAGGAATCTGATAATGGAACTGGATGTTCGGGTGTAAAACCAAGGGTGATGAATGTAATCAGAGAAGAAATCAACCAGCATGATTACAAATCTACTAAAGAAAACAAAGGTTTAATACGGGATGCAAAAACATTGAATGTATGTGATTCAAATATAAACCTCAGTATTTCCGATGGTAGTGATCGAGAATGTGGAAATGACAGTAAAGTAATTCATTCACATGCAGAAGTTTGTATCAATGGAACACTCAATAAAGGAGAGAAGCTTCCAGAAAGATGTGTTGCTGCTAACAATGATGATGATGTGTTAGCAGTAGTGAGAAAGCAGATCTTGAAGCAACAAAATTCTAATTGTCATCTAGATCACGATGCAACAAATTTGAAAAATCTACCTAAAAATTCCCAATCGCAGTCAACAGCAAAGAAATTCACATTTAAAAGAAAACAGCCCATGTCTTCATTGTGTACAGATGATAATGCGGTTCATGAGCCAAGCATCAAACATCATAAAACAGGAATGCGTGGTCACAGGGAAAATGCAACTGACATAGGTTCTGCTGCTATGTTGTACAAAACTAATGATGCTGTGTTTCAGAGGCCGGCTCCAGTAAATGTTCATCCAAATTCTCACAATAATAACTCCAAACAATTTCAGATTCATGATGCGATAGCTGAAGATATCTTCTCAGATGATATGTGGTCAGAACCATTTGATGAAAAGTTTAATTCAGTTTCCAGTGATAAACACTTTGGTGATTTAGGGAGCAGTGTATACCACAATGCTGATTTACAAAATGCACCAGTAGTTAAACAAATGCATGGCGCTGTTAAGACAGTAAACTCAAGCATGCATCGAACATGTGATCTAATACCCATTGTTTCAATAAAGACTACACGATATAGTGCTAATAATCATACTGATACACAACTTTCTACGGCATGCAAAGCAAAAGCTGCGATTAATAGCAAGCCTACTCATGGTGTAAATAGCAATACAACAAAATCATTTAAAGCTGTTTGTTTAACTGAATTGGTCACTAAGCTAAGGACACCATCATCATCCAATGCATCTTCTCCATGTGAAAGCCCACACATGACAGCTAGATCTGTGTCTCCATTAGCATCATCATCATCATCAAGTTTAAGTATTCCTAACAGTACTCTAAAAAATCCAATGACCGGTCAGACTGTGCCACGAGTAGATAAATCAGCCTCAGTGTTACGGTTACAGAATCCGTTACCTAACAGGATGAGTACAAGTACAATGACAGCGGTACAGCCAAACATGAGTCCATCATGGATGGTATCTTTGAAAAATAAACAAGTGCCATTTCTTAGTTGTGCTGTGCCAGGAAGGACTGACGATGATGACATCAGTGATGATGAGTTTGACTTTGATTTTGATCCAGTATCCAGTAAAGGACAAACACTGAAATAATAAAATGCTGTTAAATTTGTTAAGACAGCAAGACTTTTCATATAACACCATATCCAAATTAGATACCAGTATGTCTCCCATCTAATATGAACTTTGGAATTAATACTGCTAATAATAATATAATTGTAAATAGTAATTAGATTACAATTATTTTACACAGCCACTGAGAGATTATATATTGTTGTATAAGTGGGAATAAGATCCCATATTTATCTGTCATTGTAAAGCAACAAGAATTATAATTATACAATGATAGCAATACAATGCTCTCGTAGACTGTGTTAATGCAGTATCAGTGCTAATATGTCTGCAAACATATGTGATATTTACATCATTCGCAGCATCAGTTAGCATCGATCTGAATACTTATTCACAGCCGGACTGTTTAAATGGGAAATTCGGCTCACATTCTGATAAAATTGAAGTCAAAATTTCAGTGCTTTTTATGTTGAATTATGATAACTTTAAGCTAGCATTTCAATGAAACTAAAAAATATATTGTAAGGATGTCGTATACGGTGAAACCTCCCCAAACTGCACCATTTATAATCTCAAAACCCTCTGAACAGATCATGATCAGATCTATCACTGAGCTCATAATTAAATATGTTCATGACATCACATGTTAGTTGACATCACAATCAGATTGACGTAGCTCCATGGTGAAAATCGAAAAGACCACACCAAGGTATATGAATTGTATAACTTGCAGCTGTCATAGGCAACAACAGCCCCCAGTCAAATTAGTTTTAAGATATTCAAACCTGTAAAGTTACCTTGAAATTTAGATTCTGCGAAGTCAGGTTTTAATGTTTCAAATCGATTTCAACACATGTACAAAGTGGGCGGAGCTTGGGATGGATCCCTTTTTTCTCATAGGAATCTAGCTTTTGTAATCTGGGAAGCTCTCCAAACCGGACAAATTCTTCACTCCCTTGGAGATCGGTCTAGAGAAGTTTCGCTGTATGAAGACCTAGTTATCCTGGTAATTGAAAAATGCCATTTTGTCTCGCCTGTGGAGCGGAAGTGAGACATACGTATTTCTTTCTGACAGCGATGTCGGCGTCAGTGTTAAATTTTGCATTAAGCAAATGACTGGCTTTTATTTTAGGCTTGGTTTACCCGTAGCACATTGATGTCAATATTCTATCTTTTACAAAGAAACTAGTGTACATTTTTCAACAATTTTGGTGGAAGATGTTGCTGTCTACAACTACACCATCTTCCACCAGATGTGTTGAATAAAAAATACCAGTTCATCTTTTACTTTAATTTGAAGATTAAAAATTTTGACATCAGAGTGGTAATGGTTAAGCCTATGAGAACTAAACTAGGATACAGCGTAGCTGTATGCTGTTAGGAGTATGCATGTTAACATTGAGGTTACAAGGTCAAAGATCCAGGTCACTGTGACCTTAGTACAAAACTGTGTTTTAACAGTAATTTTTTATGCCACAAATAGATATATGGGGTGTATAGCATTTGCTTTGTGTGTCCATCCATCCATACATCTGTTTGTCTATCCCAGCTTTCATTTCCATACAACAACTCAATTTCTATTGAAGAGATCATCACAAAATCTGGCCTGTGGGGTTGGTCTTGGGGCCCAAATAACCCTATTTATTGTACCCCTGCAAAGCGCTAGTAATTGCTGTCTTTCTGTCTGCGTCAGTCCCAGATTTTTTTCTGGACTATTTCTGTGATGCACTGCATTAATAAAACTAGTTTTCACAAAACCACATGTGTAGAATTGTTTGATGTATAAGGGACATAGAGCATCCATGTACGGCATAGAATACAAATTGTCACTCACACACTGGGGTCAGGCCTGAACACCGGGGACAGGGCAGCTGCCCAATGGATGAATCCAATCTGTCATTCAAGTACGATGTCATAATGAATTATGTCACATAGGCTGATGTTACAATCAAAACTAGATGATATAAATCAAATAATCCCCCTGCAACGGCAGCCATGTTCGTGGGATAACATAATCCCACTGATTTGGATAGACATATGGATGGATACACAGACAAATGGGAGCTAAAATCCAAAACTTACACGGATGGACAGAAATTCAGACAAATGTATAGATGGACAGGCTGACTGACCCACAAAATAATGTACATTTCCTTAGTACCATAGCCAACGTTCCCATGAAGTTTCGTCACAATACTCCAAGAAAAAATAAAGTTATTGAATGAAAGCCCAAAATCTGTACGGACAGATGGCCACAAATTCAGAGACAAAGGGATGGATGGACGTAGGGATGGGCTGACTGACTCACAAAATAATGTACATTTCCCTAGTACCATAGCCAATGTTCCCATGAAGTTTCCTCACAATACTCGAAGCAAAGATAAAGTTATTGTACGAAAACCCAAAATTTGTACGGACAGACAGATGTACACAAATTCAGAGACAAAAGGATGGATGGACGGGCTTAGTACCTTACTACCATAGCCAACTTTCCCATGAAGTTTCGTCACAATACTCCGAGCAAAGACAAAGTTATTGAACGAAAACCCAATATTTGCACAGATGGACGGACACAAATTCAGAGACAAAGGGATGGATGGACGGAGGAATGGGCTGACTGACCCTCAAACTAAGGTGCATTTGCCTACTACCATAGCCAACCTTCGCATGAAGTGTTGTCACTATATTCCAAGCAAAAGTAGTTATCGAAAGAAAATCTGTGTGTGACGGACGCACGGACAGATGGACGCATGGGGGGGGATAATGAATGACGGAGCTAAGTCTGTCATTAACTTTTAAAGGTCTGTCAGTTGTGCAAATTGTATGTCTTTGCTATTTAATAGACATTCTGTTGAATATTTTGTAACCGCTGTTGATGCCTGTAACAGCACCCAGTCAAGTTAGTTGCAAAATATTCAACAGCTTACCTGTATAGTTAAAATGAAATTGGAATTCTGAGAATTCATGGTTCAAAGTATATAAATCAATCCCAGCATGGGCGGATCTTAGCTAGAGATGGGCGGAGCTTAGCTAGAGATGGGCGGAGCTTAGCTAAAAGTGGATTCATCAATTGGAGTGATTCAAGTGAATCATATTGAGCCCAGAAAATGGAAATTCAGTCAACATTAGCTTCACGTTCGAATTTGGTAGTTCAGGTCCGACACGTAATGGAATTTGAAACAAAGAAAGTCGTATGAACCACGAACAAAACCCTCTTGACCTTTGATCTTCCTTTCATCCAATCATGCTCTGTATCTGTAGAATACATATCAAATACATATGTATGAACAACAATGGCGGAAAACATGTTCTGTAAACCTGCACAGATCTGGACACTGCACCGCGTGTTCTCAAAACACTGACCTATCAGCGAGTGATAAACAACATACTGGTGCTTTGACTTTTTGTAATATTTTATTGGTATTTTAATGTACAGTGACTGTGAAACAAGTGTATGATCTATCCTTCAGGTAGTCTAGTACTGATTGTCAGAGTATAACATACATACAACATTCATACATCTTCATGTAAATATAGCATGCATTCAAACCCATACACTCGCTTTGTTTTGTTGAATATTTTGATCATAATTGGATTGAAAGACATTGCTACCAGGGTTATATATTACAATTTTTTGCCCGGCTCAGTAAGCAAAATCCTGGGAAAATTAATATGGCTTTATTGTGTATATGCTTCCCACAGCGCGATTTTATGGGACGTATCTGAATATGATTTTATCAAATCAGTAATGAAATCCTCTGTGTACATGGCTTACAACCGTTACAGTCAGATGGACTGACTCACGTTCAGCTTTGCGCACACATTAATTGCCAGAAATTTATGCTATATGCATTTCAGTAGTCATAAGTAAATTATTTTAATTACTAAATGCTGCAAGACCACCTTATGGTAGCCATAACATGTGTGATTTCCGATTATAAATCAGGTTTACCTGTCTTCAATTTTCTGATTATTGTCAAGGAGCTGGTAAGTGGTCGAATCGTTAGAGAAAAATCAGATTTAGTCAGCAATGTCTTCCAATCCAATTAAGTATTCAACGGTATAAACTAAGTTATTTCTGAGCTGTACTGTACACATTTATTCATTAGCCTCAAAACACACTTAAATGGATGCTAATCTCATCTCAAATGTTGTATTGTACCGAAAGATTATAGTATATAGATATCATATCATTCAGATCCTGTCACATTCCCTTATCCGTATCACAATTATCTGCTTTGTAATATCAAGTAAATATTGAACAGTGATCACTACCATTTTATCTCCTCAAGCGGTAGTGTGTGATATCATGTACTAAGTACCAATGCATTGGATTCCTTATTATGTAATACTTATCTTGTTGAATATTTTTGAAACTAATTTGACTGGAAGTTGTTGCTGCCTAAGGCAGCACCAACTTCCAGTCAAACTAGTTTCAAAATATTCAACAATTTACCTGTATAGTTGCTTTTACACCACATTGTCAAATTATAAAAAATAATCATGTAAATCATGACAGCCATCATAGGGTGTAGAAATGCACCAACATTTAGCCACTAAAGCCTGAATATCTTTCTTTAGCGGCATGATAAAAAGCTTTAAATGACCTGCATATTTTATGGGTAACATATTAGATCATTTGAATAGCTATCAAGAGACGAGGTTAGTTATCGTTTAAAACTGATCAATCATATCTAGGAAATGCACATATATACACCTGTATACATGTACATGACTATATTTAACAATGGCTATTAGATGCTAAGCGCTGAGTGATCTAATGGTATCAATATAATTTTGACAATCAGAAAGATTTATTTTAACCATCTGACTGAAGAGTTTTCGGAGATGACATATCCCAGGGGTTACATCTCAGGAGCTGCTAAATATTTTGAAAACAATTTGACAAAGTTGTTGGTGACTAAGCCACCTACAACTTTCAGTCAAATTATTTTCAAAATATTCAGCAAGTCAAGTTTTTACTCATTGATATTATCGTCCAGTGAGAGAAAGTTAGGTAATTAATTAGTGGAACTGATAGCCCACATGTATTTTAGTATTCACCAGGAACACCAGTATTCATACAGCGATTGGATTACTAACATGTAGCAAAATAAGAAGCTACACCTCACTTCTCCAAGCGGTTTAGATGAGAAAGTCTTTGAAAGAAGTGACTGGAATTTTGTCAAAATCCAATGTAGCCAAATTGGCCAATCAGATTTCTGTATAGAGATTTAGACGGCTACCATTCTAGGATTATTCCAGCAATGTATGATTCATTTCAGCCCAAGCATGTTAAGGGAGTAGTCTTTTAATACTCTTATGTCACAAAATATATTAAAATAATTTGCAATAGCTATTTTAATGTCGATTTCTCACCTATTCGCTAATGGACCGTTCCAGTGTTAGCTATGCCCCGCCCATCACCAGCTCAGCTCCACCCACACCTCGCTCGTGTTGGGATCGATCGATTGATCCCTGATTATCAATTTCCAGAAAACTATACAGGTAAGCTGTTGAATGCAGAAACAGCACCCAGTCAAATTAGTTTCAAACTATTCAACAAAATGTTCATTAAATGGTAAAGATATACAATTCTTACAATGTGTCGGACTATTAAGGATTAAAGATGGACTAAATCGAGTCATTCGTGCCATAATTAATTATGACATCATCCTACACGTCATTTAGTTGATTATGACGTCCATCATATGATGGATGTATAAACTGGAGTTCCATTGACTATGATACATGTCATCACCGCATGATACCATGTGAATTGTTTATTTTGAACAAAGTCTATAAACGGCAACATTTTCTTTTAGCAACAATCTGTACTCCCATGTATCTTCAATTGAATACTCTTTTTTTTTCAGGTGAAGATTAAGAATTTAACAAATTTCATTAATAAGCTGGTCTAAACAATTATAATCATAACTGATAACATTATATGATCATTATAAATTACATCATAACAGTAAAGTCTTGAAGTAAAAAAAAAAACAAGCAGAAAAATCTGAATGAAATCGGTGTTGAATGTAAACACAAAACGTTGAGTGTGGAATTATTTTGTAAATAATTTGACTGAAACTCAATTTATTAAAAAAATAATTTAGTTCTAATCAATGAAAATGCTAAGCATTGTTAGACCTTGTCTTATGCACTACAGAATACAGCTCAAACTAAAAACAGAATACTACATGTGTAGTTAGCAGGATTTTGAACACGGCGTAAGAAATGTTCTGTGGAATAGTTTGAACATAATTAGATTGGAAGGCATTGCTACCTTGTCTTCCAATCAAATTAAGTCCAAAATATTCAACAGTACATTTTATTTTGATTTAGAAACATGTTAAGTTATTTCTGAGCTGCATTGCATATCATAGGGGAGAAAGATGACACCGTCACGCCGGTCTCAACTTTGTTGGGAAACTAGGTCATCAAGGATTGCAGGCTGATATCCGCATACAGAGGCAACTCTGATTATGTCTACCCTTCTCCAAACAAGAAACTGTGCTCGACATCCTCGGATGACGCAATCTTCCCAGGAGCTTACCATAGCTACGTGGAATGCATGTGGTCTGAGTGCAACATAAGAGGCAAACCTTAGGTGCAGACTGTGAACACTATAACATCGATATTGAATGCATACAAGAGACTAAAGTAGCTAAACACTCAGAGCAGCAACTACAGACAGGCCATAAGCTAGTGCTCATGGAGCAGAAACAGGCCACACACCGGGGCTTAGGCTTCGTAATCAGACCAAGGGTCTTGGATCATGTCATTAGTTTGGATACGTCAGTGATCGCGTTGCATTCATCAACCTGGCTATACATACGCGAAAACACACCACCACTAAGTGTCACATTGTCAATGCATACGGCCCAACTACCGAAAAAGCCAGAGAATCCAGCAATCCAACTGAGCTCCGCCATTACAATCCCAGCTAGATGGCAACTGTTCGTGTGTAGAGATTTAAACTCCAAGCTGGGTAAACTCGCAATTGCGGACAAAAGTTCAGGACTTGGCTCATGCATGGGATCCTATGGAGAGGGCACACGCAACAGCAATGGAGATGCACTGGTGGCATTCCTTAGTTCCAATGGCCTATTTGTCACAAATATGGCTTTCAAACACCCATGCCATCACTGGACACATTACTGATCGCAAAGCCTCAAAAGGTTCTAAGGCTACAACAGCTGTCTTCAACAAAATAGACTTCATACTATGCAAGACAGAAGCAAAACCCTTACTCCGGAACGCTTGTTCATATGGAGGCACAGACCTCAATTCTGGCCATAAGCTTGTCATTACACGCCTTCAGATGAACAATCTCTACCTAATATATAAACACCATACCAGCCAAGAGGGTAGTCACCTACAACCTATCCAAGCTCATCAGCGACACTGACACTCAAATGTCATACAAAAAAGCCCGCGGGGAGCAGATGGCTAACATCGATGTCAGCTCCGATCCAAACGAAATCTATGGAATCATCCGCTACCAGCACCATAGGTGTTCTTAAAAGCAACCAAACTAGGTATACTGACAACCCTCTAGTAGTAAAACTGTCAGCAGAGCAGAAAGCGTTACGGCTGCGCATCTATCAAAGCGGCCAAAGTGAAGACTGCACCAAACTACGCCAGGAGCGCAATATTATTCTGCGCCACATTAGCAAACGCTTAAAAGATCTTGCTATTCAACAGGCAGACTCCCTAGCAGATGAAATCACTGACACGGATGACCGTCACAAAATGAGACCTGAGAGTTACCGACTACACACCACCACTCACTGTACACAATTCTAAAGGACACTTTATCGGGACTGACCAGGGAAAAGCCGAGGCAATCCGAGAATGGTTCAAGGAACAGTTCACTGACAACGATGAAGAGCCCTTGCACCAGTTCTCAGGAGACCCCAGGCCATTACTAACACCAATTAAAACAGCAGAAGTTGAGAAGGCACTTAAAAGCCTGAAAAATGCACATGCATCTGGACCTGATGGCATGCGCAATGAACTATTCAAATATGCACGTGACATTATCTCAAAACCGATCACGCACCTAATCAATTCAGCTTTTATGCACCACCTTCCCATCGACACTGTAGGCCAAGGCACCCTTATCGCACTACCCAAGCCTAAGAAGCCACCTGGGCCACCCAGCCAATCTACGGCCCATGGTGCTCCTCGACAGCATACGGAAAATGCTATCCAATGTTACGCTATGCCACATCCGAGACAAGATCGATTACTTCACCAGATCATGTCAAAGTGGCTTCAAACGTGGACGCAGCTGCGCAGACATTGTATGGGCTCAACGCATGCTTGTGTCGGTAGTCATGTCCAAACACTGGAACTTCCACAAAATGGGCATTGACATGTCATGAGCCTTCGACACAATTAAACGCTCAAAGATCCTGGATGTACTACGCCAAGCCAGTTGCAATGAAGATGAGCTACGACTAGTGAGACTACTACTTGCAGACACCAAGCTGAGAGTATGAGTCAAGTCTGTAGAGTTTGAGACATCAATTGGCTCCCCACAGGGAGATGGTCTATCTCCGGTGCTTTTCACCTACTACCTAGCTGCCGCATTGAAATCTGTGCGGGAAAGTTCCACAAGACCAAACACCACCCCCCCCCACCACCCCTCCCCCAGTGTCAATACTGGGCATGCCGCTAGAGATGGAATATGCCGACAATGTGGACTTCATAGACGAGGAAAAGAAACCCCTTGATGAACTTCTCCCAATAGCTGCAAGCAAACTAAAAATTGAGAATCTCTATGAATGAATCCAAAACAGAGTTCACCCACATATACATATCGACAAAGCATGAAACCATGGAAAATGACGACCCACTTCGTGGCGGCGAACCATGGAGGAAAAGTAAAATCCTGGGCTCACTGCTTTGCAGTACTGCTGACATTTCTGCACGCTGCGTCATGGGGAACATAGCTTTCCAGTCCATCTATTCCCTTGATAAAGAGGCTATGTTTATACAATGCAACCTACATATCCTTGATGCTGTATAACTGTAACAGCTTGGCAGCTCCAAAGGCACCTCTAGACAAACTCGATGCCTGCCACCGCAAACACCTACGCACCATCACTGGACACCGATGGCCAGACAGCATAATTTCCAACGATGCACTATACAAGATGTGTAATACGTCGCCACTGTCTGTAAAAGTCGCCCAGCAAAGATGGTTCATGTTTGGCCATGTGCTAAGGATGCCAGAAGGGAACCAGCACAGAGAGCCTTGGAATTCGCCCTACTCGGAGCCAGCAAAGACAAAGCCAGGAGAGGACGTCATTGCATAAATCTGCTAAGCGTGCAAGAAAGCAGGACTCGGTACACTCAAGTCAAGAATGGACCTGAGGAAGCTAAGGATTTCGGCTGAGGACAAGCCGCAGTGGGCAAAAGCGAAGAAGGACTGATTGCAGCTGTAAGATGTTTCTACTACTACAGCCGCAGAATACAGTAATCATCATCATCATTGCATATCTACAATGCAGATATCAGAAAATTTAACAATTGAACAAGTGCATTATGAGAAAAGCAATTATTACAATCAAACATATATCAACCGTATAAAGGTCAAGCGAGCCAAAATCGATTCTGCACTAGTCTTGTGGAATATCCATGTGCTGGTCAAGGAAAGAGTATGTTCGAAAAATTACAATGGAGGATTCCAGTTTATTCATCAATCATGTCATAATCAATTATGTGACGTGTAGGATGATGTCATAATCAATTACATCATGAATGACATAGTTAAGTTCAAACGAATGCTTAATTGATGACGAATTAAACCCAGTCAAATTAGTTTCAAAATATTCAACAGCTTACCTGTATAGTTTTCTGGAAATTGAGTCAGGGATTGATTGATCCCAAAATGGGTGAAGCTTAGGAAAGGTGGGCAGGGCATGAATAAAATTGGATTACTCCAGTGGAATCACCGGCTAAATAACAGAGCCGAGTCATTCCAGTAATACATATATAGTCTTCTCTTGACCTGCAGATGAACATTAACAAAGCAATTCAGGAGTTTCCTGTTTATTAAATGATTAATCGATCACACAACAGAGGGTCATCAACTAGTCACGAAAGACATTTGTCTCTTAATACAGGTTAATAGACAAATGACATGGAACCACAAGATGATTATACTAATTAGATAAACAAATTCTAACAACAAGTCGAGTTATTGCTTACCTGACAATATTGGTTTGACACCATTATCTAGTGTGCAATTACTCGGACAAATTCATTTTATTCAAGCAAATAAGATCTATGTGATTCTGGTATTGACTAGTCATATAGGATTAATCTGACCATGTTACTCGGATGGGATTTAGCGGTAAATAGTTAGAAATATTTGAGTGAAAGCTGGTACTGTAAAAGATAGTGCCCAGTAGAGGGAAATTGAAGTAAATCAAATTAGTATTAAAATATTCAACAGTTTTAGACTTATAGCTGCCTTGGAAAAGCTTGGACTGTTCATCGCATTACAGGGATGAAAATTGACTTATTTCAGGGATGAAAGCATTAATTCTTGAGTATAAAACTTTGCTGTCTGTATTACTACTAACCAGTTAATCCTTACAGACCAGATATGTTCTTTATAATGTAAGGAATATTCTATTGAATATTTTGACTCCCTTGACTGGGAACCAACCGGTTCCAGTCAAATTATTTTTCAAAATATTTAAAATTTCAATGTACATTATATTTGTCGACAGAATATTTTATGAAAAGTATCAATGAAATGTTATTCCAATGAATATTCTTCCCATGGCATGCATGTGACCATTCCTCAAGACTACTGCAAAGCCATTTGTGGCCTGCTTGAATCACTGAAAGGCTAAATTCACATCTAGACACAAAGTTAGCATTGATAGCCTTGTATAGATGTTGACTGTTTGCTATGACCAAGTACTAGTAGATTACGCAGTGTATACTGGATACGACTAATTTAAACATGTCTTTTTGTATAACCTTTCTTAATCCAACATGTCTTTGCCAAATGTGTTAAAAATGGTATATCTCCTATGACTGTAACCATATTTAATCCATGAACGACTGCTCTAAGCATTTAACAGTATACGGCTAAAACTCGCCTGACCAGGCCTTGAGGAATCTCAATTTGCAGGCTAAGAAGACTATTTTTGAAATTGTACCAATGGATCGACTGGCTTGATAACCGAGCCAGTCATTTCATGGTAACATTTCCAAAATAGCTTGGCCTGCAAATGGCCATTCAGTACGTAAAATTTTTTTAATTTTCTTGACAAATCTTAACCAATAAAATGTTAAACCACAGGTACCAAAATTTCAGTTGTTCATAAAGTCAAATCCTGTTCATATAATAACTGATGTATATTTTGGAAGATGTTACTTAATGTAGACAAGCTGTAACAAATAACCCTCCCTCAAAAGCATGATACGGGTTAATCGGATTTCTTCCACATACTTGTCTTACTTTACTGTGCTTTTTTGTGCAGATGGGTAATTTTTTAAACTTCATGTAGAGATGAGACAGAACAATGATCGCACACGAGTTATTCTGTGTCATAAACCCTTTCCCTATGAAAACAAATCTTTCTTTTAATATTGACTGATCTGAGGGTGAGAGATTTTTTGAAAATTTACCAGTTATCTGGTATTCTAGTGCACAAATTTCAAAAATAGTCTCTTGGTCTGCAAATTGACGTTTCTCAAGACCACTGCAGAGGGCAGTTTTGGCTGTCATGACCACTGAAGCATTAATCGTGTGACTGGATACATGCCATGTGTACGCATCTCTTAACCCTTTAACACTCATATCAGCCAAAAACGGCTTCTGCAGGGCTCTTGAGAAACGTCTATTTGCAGATCAAAAGAAGACTATTTTGTTTAATTTAGCACTGGAATGACTGGCTTGGTTATCAAGCCCGTCATTCCAGTGCCAAATTAAAAAAAATAGACCTCTTGGTCTGCAAGTTCACATTTTCTATGAGAAAATTTAAATTTTCTTGAACAAATTCTAGTATTAAAGTTGACGTCTTGCTAACAGATGCAAGAATAATAACTATTTAAACGGAATATAGTGGATCACAATGCACGTTGACACTGATACTTAGAACAGAACACACAAAACTCCACAAAACTCCTCTTCTGCTATAAAGAATGTGTTATAGCAGGCAAGGAGTGTTAGCCATGTTGAATGTATCACTAGCCAGAATCTCATTGGTCAGTCAGACATGAAGATTTCAGGGATGAAAGGGTTAAATAATACTGAAGCTCATGGATGCCAGGAAACAGACAGAAATATGTGCATACATGTTACCCAATGAAGAGAGATGTGTGTGAGTGTGTGCATGCCTGCATGTGGATGAAAGTAAATTTGTATGTATGTACATAACATAGGTATGGTTTAACAATAATTACAATTTACTTATAAAATTATATTCATATATTAGCATAAAGCTACTGGCACAATTAATTACACAAATTATAATTATTTATAGCAACATTTATAATTTATCTGAATGTGACTGAGACGCATACACATTAATTTGTTTTGTTATGAGACACTCAAATGGAGACAGATCTAAACATATATGTACACAAACCTCCCAGTTCTTTTACTTATTACCAATAATCTCCATACTAAACAGACAGCAATCTGAATGGCCAACAATGTTCATTGATTAACACTGGTCCAGTGATACATGACTGTAGCATAGACTTATCAGCTGAACTATAAACAAAATCCAGGTAACACTCAATAGTAGAATATGCATCAAACATGGATCCACTTTGGCGATCTAAGTAACAGCCACTTAGACACTGGTGCAATGAGGTGAATCGATGCTGATATTTCAAAATTATACTCATATAATCTTTCAAAAATATATAAACAAGAGCTCCGCAAACGGCTCATAATACCCCGGCCATGATGACAAACCAATGAATGAATGAGCTATTATAAAATATTTATTTCTTCCTCAGCCCCATAAGAACAGTCATCCTTATGAAGTGTCAAAGCGATACGTTAAACTGTCAAGGAGGTATCATCCGGAAACCAATTTTCAAGATGGCTGCCACTGACTGGCGGCCACATTAAATTTCGGATTATAGTAAATTTGATAAGTTTCTTCACGAGACATATTCCAAAGACCGTAGGAAGTGATCCAATAAATGAAATCCAGAAACCAACTTTCAAGATGGCTGGTGGCCATCTTGGAGTTCGGATCATCGTCAATTTCCATTAAGTTTCTTCTCCACACCTAGTCCAACCACCCTATGAAGTTTCAAAGGGATCCGATAAACGGTAACGGAGTTATCATTTGGAAACCAATTTCCAAGATGACCACCGGTGGCCGGCAGCCATCTTGGAGTTTGTATCAGTGTCAATCTCGATAGGTTTCTTCCCCAGAGGTAGTCAGTCCAACCACCCTATGAAGTTTCATAGCGATCCAATAAAAGACAACAGAGTTGTCATCTGGAAACCAATTTTCCATCTTGGATTTCGGATCATTGTCGATTTCGATAGCTTTCTTCCCCAGGCCTAGTCCAACCACTCTATGAAGTTTCAAAGCGATCCGACAAACGGTAACAGAGTTATCATCCGGAAACCACTCTGATGCCTGCACGGACGGCGCCATTACATAATACTATAAAAATTAACATGATACAAATGATCCCCCCCCCCCACCTCATATATTGGTCATAGACTGATGCACACAGACTGATGCAAAAAAGGGGGTTAAGAATAATTATTTATTTAAATAGACATTCCGTACAAAAGTACAAAAGTTATCTCGATTGTTTATGCTGCATTGTTTAGAAAGTGTACGATTGCAAAATTTAGAACAATAATTGTTCACTAGTTATTAAACCAATGTCCCTGTTGGAATTTCATTTGCCATTTGCTTTAACCTGATAATGGGGCTAGGCTTGCGCGATTTTTCAATTTAATCGCGAAGTTCGATTTATTTTTAAAATCGCGATTTTTACGATGTAATTGAAGAAAGATCGGAAAATCGTAACAAATTTCATGTTTTTACAAAATCTGAAGTGTGTACTTTTCCGTCGGATTATATCAGTACATGAGTACACTTATAATCGATTCACGCCTATGTTCATTGTGTGTATATCCCGCCGTGCCATGCCTGTGTCGAATAATTACGAATCACAACACAAAGCGCTACAATAAACAAGCTAACAATAGCGAGGTAACACCTTTGTCATTGAGAAAACCAGCTAGTTACTTCGGCGAATCGAGTCTGTTGTGAAATGTCAAGTATATACAGTTTCAGAGTGTTAGGCAATCAGTGAACATAATTCTGTTTAAATCTAGGGTTAACAATTTCAGACGGTCTAATAATTTTTCCTTTTTGATTCGGTTGTCATGTCAAATTACAGAAAATAAAGCAACAGCATTCCAGATTGTTTGATTTTGAACTGTGCGTTCTGTTGATTACTCTTAAATGTAAATCATACGTTCTGAAAGCAACTATAAACTGCTCTATAGGACGAGTTTACGCCGTTACACTTGTACCTACTCAAAGCAACCGTCCTATGTATGTGAATTGCGCAGTATCTCCCACGCTACTAATATTAGCGTCTTCGCGTTACTCCGGTAATTACCTAAACGCGTCCTACAAAGGGAGGCTATAAGCGGAAGCATCACGTAATTTATATTTTTTTCTCGGCGACATTTTATCTCAAATTTTGACGAATTAAATAATGTTTATTAAACTATACGCAATATTTAGGCGGTCCCAATTAATAATTTAACGCCCGCGATGATGGATATAAGATATACATTAAGCATAGACGTAGGATGGTAAGAATTCGTCGCATGAACATCATCATGTGTTCTAATTTCGTGCTATTGTTGTATGATTTATTTAAACTTCCTAGAAACGAGTCACGTTAACCCGGTTTATACTTTTGGCAATTTGGACCTATGATTTAATCGAAAATCGCGATTTTTTCCCATAAAATCGATCGCGATGTTTCAAATAAAAAATCGTGCAAGCCTAAATGGGGCCTCTAATAGAGTGACATACGATGGATAATAAAAGCATTCTTGATTGATACAAACGACACATAATACCCCGCCATGATGACACACCAATGACTGAGAGCGAAAATAACGATTTCTTCCCCATATCTAGACTAGTCATCCTCTCAAGTTTCAATGTGATCTGATAAATGGTCATGGAGTTAGTCTGGAAAACAATTTTCAAGATGGCCGGCAGTGGTTGGTGACCATCTTGAATTTAGATCATTGTCGATTTCGATAGGTCTCTTTCTCAGACCTAGTCCAATCATCCTATGAAGTTTCAAAATTATCTGATAAGCGATAGCAGAGTTATCATGCGGAAACCAATTTCCAAGATGGTCGCCAGAGAAGAATTAATTTTTTTATACAAATTCAAGGGTTAAAGGGTTAAACTAGTTACCATTAGCAACAGCATAGATAGGAATGACTGAATACCATTAACCACCACCATTCCATTCATTCAGCATAAAGCAATTTGTGTTACTTTCAGCACATGCTTTTATCGCCATCGTCACAGATGTAAGTACCGGTAAAGGCCTTATAACTAATAAGTATCCATATTATTATAATTTATATAAAATAAAAATAAATTGGTGAAATAGAGAACTTTAAACAGGCCTTTTTTTACTGACAGATAACAATTTAGACAATCATAGCTATATCTAATTTGGTATTAGCACTAACCTTAGAGGTTAACATCAGACTGAAGTCAAGTTAAGGTGTCAATGTTAATATGACTGATGCTGCCACCTGACATTGTTCTGCTGTTGACATTAACACCAAAACTAGACTATAAATATTACACATGCAAGTTATGTTTCAGCTCATGTCATACAGTAAATAATACCACAAATAAATAATTCCGTACAATTTTGTCTAGATTAGAATTTGATTAGAATTACATCGAACATTTCGGCAAATCCTTGTACGTTGCACGAATATAAAGCTGATGACCACAGCTTTGGTTAATGTGAACAGTCTGTTTTGTCATGACAATACTTCTGTTTGATGTGCAGAATCTCCTGGGAAACTTCTATCTCTATGACTTGTGTGTCCGCGAACACTGGACGATGAATTGGAATGAACTATCTCACAGTGATGCCATTCTCAAAAAGCAGTATGAGTGATTTTAATCATCTATTCATCAGCCACAATGCGTAATCAAAAAAAGATTTTACTATAAGTGTCGTAAATATCTACACTACTTGGTAGTAATATCTACTTCACCCACTACAAAATCAACAATTTTTCTTAGTCACTGACCCTTTGTCGATAAAGAAGTTTATTTTTGGAAAATTTGAAACTGGAATGACTGGCTTGATTATTGAGCCAGTACTGCAGAGGCTAGTTTTGGTCAGCCTGGTGATTAAAGGCGTAAAACTAACTTGATTGATTTTGACACAATTTTTCATCAGGACCACATGGACCGGCTGTCAAGGTTTTGTACGAATGTGATATCTACGGCTAAGATGATTTATTTATACCAACCGTTCACATATAACTAATATATGAACGGTTGCTATAAATAAATCAAGTTAGTCGTAGATATCACATTTGTACAAAACTAACATGGCAGCAATACAGCTCATAATTAAATAAACGCGTTTACAAAACAATCTTAACACAATGCAAGGTTTCTGTTGAATATTTTGGACTTAATTTGATTAGAAGCGCCTAAGGCAGCAATGTCTTCCAATCCAATTATGTTCAAAATATTCAACATTACATTTTATTTTGGAAACATGTTAAGTTAGTTCTGAGCTGTACTGCAACACAATAAATCAATATTTATGATGAAATAAAGCTAACTGGTTTGCACTATTTAAATGCTGGCATGCTGTAGACCATCTCCACAACTAACTACTTATTGCCACCATTTTATAACCAATCCATGAGTGTACACATTGTCAATATCTGTAAACTCTCAGGAGTGATATACTCTTGTTGGCTTAGTGAAACATGTCTGGTGGTGTGTTAATCCATGTACTTCTAGAATACATACATGTTGGCAAATGAACCATGTCTATGAATGTCAGTTTTATATACTGTACAGGATTATAATACACTATCTACAGACAGCACTGTATGTGGAAATAAATTCTGCACTTATACGTGGTTATATATAAAATCAAAATATATTATTTCATTTGTTACATTTAATGATTATCACAAGGTATACGATGAGTCGAGCATTTGGTGTCCTAATCCGCTGGTCGTCAGCACATTGAAATCGTCACATTAATACCTAGGTTTCCGTGATCCGCAAATAACTGTGCTATGTTTGTGTCAAATACGAGACAATCACTGCAAATTATTGCTGACTGGACGCCGTCGTGAATGCTGCGCGGAGTTGCTTCCCATGTTAGTCTTCGCCTATGGCCATTTAATTCTAATCTGTAGAAGAAAGAGGTTGAAAACACCATTCATTATCTAGATCATCATCATGTGATTAGTGTGGGCACTAAGTGACCCCATGACATCTGAACCATTGACCTGAAGCTAAATTTTGGTTCTAGCCAAAGACAATATGAATATATTTTACAGATTTGGTGATTCTATCTTCATGCATGTCATGGATTTCAGAGTTATCGACGAAAATGTGTATTCCGGTATGCAGTAAGCGACCTGTGACCTCGATGTTTGCACTTTTGACCACAAATTATAAGTTTTTCTAGCCACTTATATGAATGTATATGCCAAATTTGGTGATTCTAGTTCATAGGATTAAGGAGATATTAGTTTGTCCACCTGAACAACTAGCAACAACTTTCACACAAAATATTGCCAAAGTATATGAAAAGTTTCTCCAACTTTCTCCTGGAAATTGACACACTTGCGCTGAACAGTATTGAAATGCAGGCTGTACTTCAGTGAATATGTCCTACGTGCATGCTTACGCTTCCAGAGCTGGAGGATAAATGAGTATTTGCACGTACAGGCGGGGTTGGTTTTGTTTGAGAAATCCTGGCCTATATAAACAATAAATAGACTAAACGAATATGGCATCCAACAGTTACAATGATTATGGAGTCAGAGAATTGCAGGCTGGGTAAATTGAACAGAAATCAGCACTCAGCAGGCATCTCATATCTTGTGTAAAAGGTTTATATTTAATGGGACACGACAACTTTAAAGATGACATATTGTTGACAGATCAATAGTCTCGAGCTATTATGAAATATGCAACAGTTTGATAGCTTTGATAAATTCATCGCTCTATCGGGTATTAAATTTGTTATATAGGCCGGATGCACAGCCTTGCTGCAATTAGGGCACCCAGTCAAATTAGGTTCAAAATTTACACCAGATTTCCTGTATAGTTGTTTTAAAATTGAGACACTTGATTGTCAAAAATGATGAATTAGGCGCATATCTGCCATTTTAGAGACAGGCATATTATTATAATGAGCTCTATGGCTAGCTGTACAGTAAAGCTAAAACACACTTTTCGCGTGGGGGATACCGTGTAGTATTGCCCTCGCGTGAGGGAAATACCAGATCATCCATCGCAGATCTTAACCAATCAAATAACAGCAGGTGGCCATGTGACATTACTGCGGGACAATAAAACGTGATCAGGTTAATTATAACAGTGATCAATCAGATTACCTGTATGCAAAGTTTTCTGCCTGTTTCTTGGTGCCTATGAGCTGGACTATTGCATAGAACATTTGTAGGCCATCAATTTTTTCCTGCTTTTCGAGAACAAGCATAAAATGGTGTCCAAAACAAGACTGCATCATCACCCAATCAACTGCTCCAGGAAGGTTGATATCTGTCGCTAAAAACACAATGTCCTCACCTGAAATGAAAAGTTAAAACATTAACTGTCAAAAGCAAGTTCCGTTATGGACTGATATGACTCTATTCAACATGAGTCGATGCACTAACACTGTACTAGTTATATGCACAAAGAAGGATAATGCAGGGTCACATGTATTCCTAACATTGCATCACTGATTTCACAGGCTCTGTATCAATTCAGGGAAGCGGTCAAAAAATAAATTTTCCCTTTCCCAAAAAATGGCCCCCATTAGTCTCTTGACTATTGTAATTGCAGTGTGTACGCGCGTGCAAAGCTATCAAACTGTTGCGTACATCTATGTGCCTGACGAGATGACAAATTTTACAGGAAGCCTGAGTCAGAGATTGAAATAAGTGTGGGCTGTGGTGTCATATTTTGACACACAAAAATGTGTAGAAATACTGTTGGTGTCGAAATAAGAAATTTGCTCTCCATGCAAACTGCATTAAACATCGAGACGTTACAAGCACAGCAAAAAATTGGCATGCACATAACCTGGTAATAGAACATATAGATACAAGATGTCCATGCAGTGTGCATCAAACATTGAAAATTTACCTGCATCAGCCATTTTTTGTCTGCATTGTACAAGCAAAAGGCCATTATTTAGACCACTGAATGTCCTTTTACAACTATTGTTTGTCAAATTTATTTTTGAAATATGTTATCAAAACATCCTAATTATGTGTTGATGGTGCCAATCGCTACGTAATGGACCTTTCCATTTTTAGCTATGTCCCGCCCATCACTAACTAAGCTCCACCCACACCTCGCCGTGTTGGGATTGATTGATCCCTGAATGCCCTAGCTATCAATTTCCTGAAAACTATACAGGGAAGTTGTTGAAACTTTGGAACTAATTTGACTGGGCGCTGTTGCTGCCTATGGCAGCAACAGCGCCCAGTCAAATTAGTTTCAAAATATTCAACATAATATTTATTAAACAGTAAAAGCAAACAATTTGTACAACAATGCATAGACCGTCTTCAAATATGCATTCATGATGTACTTATCGACGTCATTCACTATGATGTCATTCTACACATCACGCAGTTCATTATGACATCATATGATGGGTGGGTGGGTACTCTGGAAAGGTGAATTGTCTCTTGGTCAAGAAAATCAACCACAAGACCACTACAGAGGATGGACTGGTCAGTAATGGGTTAGTAAATCAATGGTTAAATGTTACCTTGTAATGTAGTGATAGATTTATGAGACTGCATGAGATGTGACATAACTTGCTCCAATGACCCTTGCCATTTACACGACGCTCCGGGACAGGGGCAGCAATATGGCCTGAAACAGATTTAACCGACACGTTTTAGTCACGTTGCACAGTTCATAACTAGGTTAACATGGTTCCAAAACAAAAATATGTTAGTTAGTACGATTTTGAACGCGATGCAAGAAGTATTCTGTTGAATAATTTGAACTTAATTTGATTGGAAGCCATTGATGCCTAAGGCAACAATAGCTTCCAATCAAATTAAGTCAGAAATATTCAACAGTATGTTTTCTTTTCTTTTATAAACATTTTAAAGTTATTACTGAGCTGTACTGTATATAATTAATACGCTTTAGTCTCCTAACTAGAAAGGCATTAACCCGTATGCTGATATTTTTTTTGCTTTTTCCGCACATTATATGCCATATAGATCACTATATATTACATGTGTGTCGTGTCATCCTGCACTTTGTCTACAGCATGACAAGACAATTTAGTTGAAAGTCATTGCGATCTAAGGCAATAACACCTACAGGTAGGTCTAAGTTAAATAATTGTCAAAGCATACAGGACTAGTTAAACTGTAGCTAAAATTATTGACAGATACAGGGTTGACATCGTTACCCACAAAATAAGATAGCATTATTTCACTCACTAAAGATCAGTCATATACAAATAACGCACAACATATGCTAAGCTTCTCACTAACACAGCTTTCCAACCTGTCCGAGTATGTGTTAGCATTGACCTGAATCTTGGATATTAACCTCAACTGAAGAGCCACCCTCTGAATTAAACCTCCTAGCCAACATAAAACTACGGACTGTCAAAACATTGGACTACCTCAGAAACCATACAATTTTCCTGAGAAGACATACCAAGGTAATTAACATCTAAGATTCATAAATAACATTAGCTTATGTCATGAATGGGGAGGGAAAGATTTTTCCCATTGCCATGCATTGGTGGTTCAGAAAATGTACTTCTGAATTTAGGACTATCTTCTAGTAGATTTAGGTCCCAACGGGTGTTTTCATTATGTTACACATTTTATGGCTTTGAATATCGAGCCGAGGTTGACATCTAGTGCTGGATATGGTTACACCCGATGCCGACCCTCAGCAAAATTTAATGCTTCTGACATTGATCTCTGCTTCGAGCAAAATCACTCAGACTCAGACTTGGATCCAAACAGGGGTCATCATCAGAAGCACTAAAAGAGTCTTGAGAACAGCTAAAGATATTTTCTAAATGTTCTTGCATCTTTCCTTTATGCCTGTTGTGGGTCAGTTATGATTGCCTTGAAATGGGGGAATAATTTGGAAATTACATCCATGACATTACTTTCCATCAATAGTAACCTATGAAACATGGATAATATTGATTGCACGAATTAAACGAAATCTAGGATTTCTTTTTTCACGAGAGAGTTGATACTTACCTCCCTAATACTTTTGATATTGCTAAATATTCGCTTTCACTCAATAAACACTCAGATTAAAACAGTTAGGCGCCCCTAGTGGGCAGGGAGTCAGAGCGTAGTCTGGCGGATGCCAGCCCCACCACCGCGCATGCGCAGACTAGCACTTCCTCTGACTAGATTATTGGCTGACACACATGCAACTATTAAGAGCCTGAAGACCGAGCCTCTGTGGGGTGGAGAGGCCGGGTCCGTATCTAGGGAGGTAAGTATCAACTCTCTCGTGAAAAAAGAAATCCTAGATTTCGTTTATTTCACTTCAAGAGTATACTTACCTCCCTAATACTTTTGATATTGCCAGAATTCGAAAGTGAATCTGGCGGGAGGGAGGCGAGGTCAAAAGACCAGCTCATCCCAATACGCTTTTCTGCGTTTAAGGCACTTAAACTTCTGAAACTGTAAGAAAAAACAGTCAGGATTTGACTAACCATCGGATAACACGACCGATGTATGAGAGATGACCGAATGTCATATGCGCTCCCCCCCCCCTCCTTCCTGGGAGGAAGAGTCGACTGACCTCAATGTCCTATACGCTCTCTACGTACAAGTGCCATGTACTACAGGACAGAGACGAAAAAGCTCCATTTTCGTAACTCTCAACAATGAACCACACAAATACACAAACCATCACCATATTAATAACGGGTAATCGTGACAATACAATCAACAACGGACAACACATGAACAAGACTGACCTTGTTGAAAATGGCTGCTGACATCATCTTCCCATCGGTAAAGACTGATGCAGGCCCAAAAAAGTGGGTGTTTCCATAAATTAATTGTGATATATATAAGTAATGAGGAAATCACCTCAAAAAATATAAACCGATTTATTTTTTCAAAACCGACAAGGCGAGAGGATTAGAGGTGTCACGGAGATAATGGTCTGTAAAACTTGACTCACAGTGCCACTGAGCCACCGACATAATATCATCCACAGGGACCCCATTAAATAGGGCCGTGGATGTCACTACGCCGCGGACACTGTGAGCCTTGGCCACGTCAACCTGCTTCCCGGTGGCGGATTTATGGCAAAACTGAATGCATTCCACAATCCACCTGGAAATGGTGTCCTTAGAAGCCCTCCCATGGGGTTCAATATATGACAACCATAACGCTGACTGGTCGGTGCGCCATGCCGCCGTACGTTGTTTGTACCGGCGCAGCGCCCGGACGGGACACCATGCTTTAGAATTAGGATCATATCTAGTTAAAGCAGGCAAAATAATAGGTTGACCTGGATATTTCAACGACTGATTTTTAGCCAAGAAATTAACCCTAGGTAGCAGCTTAAGGCCTTCCCCTGAAACCACAAAACGGTCATCCTCGGCTGATAAGGCATGAATCTCACTCCTACGCCTAGCCGAGGCCGCAGCAATTAAAAACACAGTCTTCAGTGTTAATAGTTTCATAGAAATGGAACTAAGTGGTTCAAAAGGCTTATCACCTAGTACTTGAAGCACTAGCGATAAACTCCAAGACGGAATCACAGGAGGATTCCTTGGTCTTAGATTGCCCATGCCTTTAATTAATACATTCAATGTATTTACTTCATCACTTCCCCTCTTAGCCAAGCAAGGAATAACAGACATTAATGCTGACTTATAACCAGCAATAGAGTTAGGCTTGAGGCTATAGGCATCATAGAGGTGACAGAGGAAATCAGCTACTACTTGAATAGATGAATCCATTGGATCAATACATCTTTTTGAGCACCATTCTGCAAATCTGTTGATTTTATAATTATATGCTCTGGAGGTTGACCCCCTCCTGGCTTTGGCCATAAACATGGCTGCTTGCTCAGAAAAGCCCTCCTTAATTCTAGATTCCTTGACAACATCCACGCAGTCAATCTGAACATTGACGGATTGTTGTGAAGGGCCTTGCCCTGGAAGATAATATCGTCCATCAGAGGCAGAGGAACCGGATTGCAGACCAGAAGGTCCAGCAGATCCGTATACCATGATCGGCTTGGCCAATCCGGGGCGATCAGAAGCACTTGGCATTCCTCTTGTCTGATTTTCTGAAGAATTTTTGGAATCAGGATTGCTGGAGGGAATGCGTATGCATACATTCTCCCCCAGCTGATAGCTAACGCATCTGTTGCGAAAGCGCTTGGATCCGGAATCGGAGAGACGTACGTCGTCATCTTCGCATTCTCCTTCGTTGCGAACAAATCGATGTTGGGTTTCCCCCAATGGTCGAACAGACGATCCGCCACACATTGATTTAGTTGCCATTCCGTGGGTAAAACACTCATCCTTCGGCTCAATGAGTCTGCAAGCAGGTTTAACCTTCCCGGAATATGAACTGCTTTCAAGGTAATCTGGTGATCCAGACACCAACATAGCAGTTTCCATGTCATCATACAGAGACTGGGCGACTTCGTTCCGCCCTGGCGGTTTATGTAAGTCACAACTGTTGAGTTGTCTGAACGAATAAGAACAATCTTGCCCTGAACTTTCTGTAAGAAATGTTCCAGGCCCAGGACTACTGCTCTTAGCTCCAGTAGATTTATATGTTCCTGTGACTGTTCCAGATTCCAAAGCCCTGATATCGTGGATTCTTCCAGGCAAGCTCCCCAGCCCTCCATCGATGCATCTGTATACACAGTCACCTGAGGGTGGGGAGGGGTTAGCAAAACCCCCGGTAAGAGATTCTCTGTATTCAACCACCATTGCAGGTGGTGAATCAGAGGCGCCAACACTGACACATTCGAGTCCAGCGAACCTGTACTCTGGGTCCATTGTGTCATGAGAAACAACTGGATCGGCCGCCTGCGTAAGGCGGCCTGAGGAATGACTGGTTCCAACGAAACCATCAACCCCAGCATTCTCAAGTAAACCCGTGCCAGGACATGACGACTGTCGCACACTGACTGAATCAACGAGATGAGTATTTGAACCCTCTCCTGAGTAGGATAAACATATCCTGTCTCCAGATCGAAGAACATCCCCAGGTAAACAAACTTCTGGGATGGAGTCAGCTCTGATTTTGGGAAATTGATCATCCAGCCCAAGTCTGTGAGAATTTTCAAAACAATCTCCAGATTGGCGGACAAACTTTCCCGGGTGTGCGCTTTCAACAGCCAGTCGTCTATGTACGTGTGGACTGCTATGCTTCTCCTGCGGAGGTATGCTGTGATCGCAAGAACCACACGGGTGAAAACCCGAGGAGCCGTGGAAATTCCGAAGGGCAACACCCTGAATTCCCACTGTCTGCCCTGGAATGCAAATCTCAGGAAGCGACAGAAACTCCTGTGGATGGGGATGTGGAAATAAGCGTCCTTCAAATCTATCGACGCCGTCCACATCCCCCTCTCCAACCCCGCCAACACCGAGCGCACCGTTTCCATCTTGAAACTGGGCGTCTCGATGAACTTGTTCAATGGCTTGAGGTTGAGAATCGGTCTCCACCCACCGGTGCGTTTTGTTACCAAGAACAGGGTTGAATAGAAGCCCGGACACCTTTGTGCCGGCTGAATAGCTCCTTTTTGTACGAGGGAATTTATCTCCTCCTCGATACACAACCTTTGATCTGGATCTCTCGGAACGGGAGTCCAGATTGGCACCAGAGACAGTCGCGACGGCGGGCCTGTCATCCACTCTGGATGATACCCCACGGAAAGCCATCGCAAGACTAAACGGTCCTGAGTTAACCGTTCCCACTCTTGCATGTGGTCGGCTAGCCGGCCTCCCACCGGTCCACCTAGGGACCGCGGTGGACACAAGGCATGCAAGAGCGGCACTGTCTCCGTCGCCATACACACCGGCGTGGTCCTTACCGCGGTAAGCGCCCTGTCAGGAACGATAACCACGCCCAGATCCTCGCGCGACCCGCCCCGCCCCGCGCGCACCTCGGTGCACGGGCGGCTGCCTGGCTGACGGCGGCTGAGGAGCCTGCGCCCCCCTCACTGCTGGCCGAATCGCACGCGGCCGAGGCCGGCGCTGCGACGGCGGCTGGCCTCTGACTTGGCCAGCACCACCTCGAGCCTGCAGGGGACGATACGCAGGGGCCGCGGCGCGAACGTTAGCACGACGCAGTACCTCAAACTGTTCGCGCAGCGCCCTCTGGTTATTCACCAGGGTGACCGTCTCCTGGAGGTGGCGACATCCCTCACCTCCAAAAAGACCAGGACCCGTCATAGGCGTACGGAGTAGCCTATTATACAGGTCCTGAGACGGGCACAGATTGTCCAGGGCAAATGTGCGTCTTGCCCTGACACTCCTGGTCACCGCCCGCGTCATACAGTCCAGCGCCAGGTTAATACCATCCTGGATGGTTCGCTGGACCGCGAGCGGGCCTGGCTGGCGCGATGCGGATGCCGTTACTACCCCCTGTAACAGCTGGGAGACGTGGGACAGAGCGGCAATCGAAGCCCTCCCACTCTCCTCCGCATCACGCAACGCGGTATTCGCCGAACGCAACGCGTTCGCGCACAAGACCCCCGCGTCAGAACGGGATCCTGGCCGCGTATCCTCACCCAAAGCCGCGCGGTCATCCACGCTGGGCTTGGGTACCACACCGTACCGCTGGTAGTCCAGGGGCACGATGCGACAACGCTTGGCCACCTCGCGAGGGGCCTTCGCGAGACGTCCACTCGTGTTAATGGACGCCTCCGCCGCCTTGAACATGTCAACGACATGCTCCGCCAGCGGCAGAGAAGGCATAGCGTTAGCAGTTGGTTTCCCAGCTAACCACGGCGTGTGAACACGGTGGCTAGCCGACTGCTCCACGGGCAGATCAGGCCTAACGCTCACCAACCACTGGCAAGCGTCATACCAATCCTCCTCCGTGGCTAACTGCGAGCGCTCTACAAGACGGGGTCCTTCGTCTTCCTCCTGAGCGCAAGCAGAACTAGACGGCGGGTACGCTGATACACCTGGCAAGCCAGGGAAAACATGCGGGCCTGACAGCACCGGCATGAGAATATCACTGGTTTGACCAGGAGCAGGCACCGCGGTAGAGCGCGGGGTATATATAGCCCTACCACGGGCCCGGCCAGCACCAGCTACACTCTCGGCAAGCCGAGGTATGCGGTACCGCTGGCCATCAGCAGCGCCCTGGGCCACCACCTGAACCGCGGACCTTACTCCAGGGTGAGTAATACCGTGGAAAAAAGCGCCTGTATTCCCCGCGAGGGGTGCACAAACGTCTTCATCCATGTCCGCGTCGTCAGACGGCGACCCCAGCAGGTAATCCTCATCACCCTGGTCAGAAAGATTAGACCCCGGGTCAGCAAAGAGAGCTAACCCGGGCTGACCAGGAACGGTGCCATAGGAGGTACTGGCCACCGCGGCGTGCGGATACCCCTGGACTGATAAGCAGCCAGCGGGTTCCAGCGACAACCGTCCACGGTCCCCTATCGGCGCGGCAATAAGCCTGCTGCCAGGGCCGTGGAACGCCCCCTCTAATGGGGCCACCTCTGAATCGTCGGACAACGGAAGCGGACTAAGGAAAATCGATCCAGAGGCGGGGATTACCTGCTCCGAAGCCGATGAAGAGGACAATAAAGGATCTGGTCCAGGAAGCATGCCACGAAGCAACCCTGGAACCAAATCTTTTATTGTCCTCCTCATCTCTCCCAACATCTCGGTCCGAAAGGTCTCCATATCCACCGCGGACGAGACCTTCCCCTTACCCTTCTCACTTACAACCTCTCGTTTCCGCTTCATCTTCTTCTCCTCCACTACCACCTTGTCCGTCGCCTGTAAGCAGCACAAGAATTCGGACATTAATTCGCCCCCCCAGTGCTTACATATGTCACAATTAATCAATGGACCACAAGGGCTACATCTAAAACACAGATGCGGCCAGAACTTGACATGCATAAAACGTCCACAGGACGCGCAACCCGGTCCCTGAAACAGGGCAAAGGACAAGGAGTATGAGCAACTAGTTAAGCTTAGAAACTCAATCCAACTCAAGGAGAAGGAAAACGATCATAAAGATCAATATACATCAAAAACCAGCCTAGCGCTTGAATTGCTAATAAATACATAGCCAGCTGATTATGACGTCATAAATCCCGTGACAGGAAAAATTCGATCCCAACAAAACATCCAAGTGCAAAGACGAATTGTATGCTGAATGGATAAGTTGACTACACAACCATCAGATACATATAGATAACTCTTTACTGGCAAAAATGTTAATTATCTCCCTTTGATTGTTTACAATAATTAACATCACCAAATTATCAATAACTAGATACCTGACACTTTGTATAGACAAACCATCCAACGTGACGAACCGGAAACTCCACCATCTGCACGCCTCTTAACTCTCTCCACCTCAAGGGGAAGGAATTGGAACAAGAGGGCAAAGTGAGAAGACCTTTATATCAGGCCTCCAACTCACTGGGCATAATTTTCAATTGGTTAGATAACCTAACAGTGTTAGTAGGAAATGGAACCATGGTGGAGAGAATACTAATTCTCTGGAACTGTGACGTCACAACCTAGCGTCATACAGACCTGTGGACAGAAACAGAAAGAGAAATTAGTCCTAGGTAGCACCGAGTTGACCTAAACCAACTAACTAAGGCGCTTATCACGGTAAACGCGAGTCCCGGAAACACAATACACCGGGAAGAAAACTCGCTAATTTTACTAGAAGTCACCTGATTTAAAGGTCCAACGTCCTCCGGTGGCGAAGTGTATCCTCCCGCCATCCAAATCAGGTCTTATCACTTCCAAAATAACACCAATAAAAACGTTAAAGAGCAAGAAAAGCTATTGACTGAAAAACATGTGTGTTCTCTTTGCCAATAATCTAGCAAAGAGGAAGTGCTAGTCTGCGCATGCGCGGTGGTGGGGCTGGCATCCGCCAGACTACGCTCTGACTCCCTGCCCACTAGGGGCGCCTAACTGTTTTAATCTGAGTGTTTATTGAGTGAAAGCGAATATTTAGCAATATCAAAAGTATTAGGGAGGTAAGTATACTCTTGAAGTGAAAGAAACAGTTCTCAATTTCCTTCACCATAGCATACCTATATTCACATGTTTCTTCGTGCTCTGTTTTTTCTGTGTGTAACAATGTCGCTGTACAACCACTGGATGAATACTTGCACGGGAACATCACATTACTCGCCACCTTCTCCATGGCAAGATTCCGGATATTCCCTGTACACACAATAACACATGCAAATTATACCAGGGACCAACCTACTCATTTGAAATCATTAGCCAGTGAATTAGCCTATTTTGGGATTTCATTAGCCAAATCTGTACTTTCTTAGCCTAACCTATCAATCTAATCCTTTATGATCTCTCTAGATCTAAAGGCTAATAATAACCAAGTAAGAGATGACCAGCAGGTCATGTAAGAAATAATATATTGGATAGAATTAGATGTGTCATCATGGTTTAAGAGGAACTGATCTACCAACATACATTTAAAATCATTAGCCAGTGAATAAGCCTATTTGGACAATTTTGACATCAGACTGGGCAGGGTTAAAATCAGATTTGTGTTAGCATGATCAACATACATGTCAATAAGAGTAAAGCTAGTTTATGAATACTATCTCTGGTAGCAGAAAAGTGGTCACTAAAGACAGACAATCAATTACATACATGTATCTCTTTAATGGTCCTGATGTATCATTTTAATGGTCAAAATTGGCAAACCAGTTTTAATTTTTGCTTATTGAACATTAATTTGCATATCAAGAGCATTTTTTTAAATTTACAACTGGAATGACTGGCTCGGTTATCGAGTAAGCCATTCTAGTGGTAAATTGTTTCTTCTAAATTGGCATGTAAGAGACCACTGTAGAGGCCGGATTTAGTTAGTTTGTCCATTAAAGTGCTAATTAATATACACTAGTCACACTGGAAATCGGCCCAAGGGCCTTAACGTAACATTTGGACCATTAGCATTTGAAGGCCCCCCCCCAAAGTAGGTTGCTAACGATGGGGTGGTAGTGAGGATAAGATCTTCCTATCTACAAAATACTCCAATGGCACGCATATACAGCCTCTGACAACTTAACTCCAACTACTAGCCTTCCTGTAGCAGGGTGTTTTAACCAACCATGGACGTGTAACAGGCGATAATCTAGTGCCTCAAAACGGGACTTCTCTGGGTAGATGGAACTCATTAGCCATGGCAGGCAATCCATCTAGACAATCTAGGGGAAGGTAAACCTTTCAAATTTCCAGGGAGGGGTAACCATCAGAAACCTTGAGTAGTCGATTATGACATCATATGATTGACAGAGAAACTGGAATCCTCCATTACCGGAAATGAAGAGAGGAGTCACAAAATCACAGTGACAATGGGGTAGATAAATTTACACATTACTTGAAAATGTTCATTTTACTTAGAATTACAATTATTCGGAGCTTGTCGTACACATGTTATAATGAGTCAAAGAAACCTCAACTCTTGAATCTTACCTAAAGGTCCTCGGCAAGTTGGGCACATCTGCAGCTTTGTTCGACAACTGGAGCAGACAATGTGGCCACTCTGGCATTGCATGATTGGTGGCAAGGCATAGTCAAAACAAACAGGACATTCAAAGAGGCTTGCAAGATCTGTATTACTTGTGCTGGCCATACTGACTGTTGCTGCTAAAAACAAACACACAAATATAATGGTTTAGCGAAGGAGGAGAATCGGACTTACTCACTTGAATGGTCAAGATTTTAAAAGAATATTTGAATTGTTGCTCAGTAAATGCCCATTTGCGGGCCATGATAAGACTAATATTGGAAATGTACCACTGGAATATTCAATTAGTAAATTTTCAAAACCAGTCTTATCATTGTCTGCAAATGAACATTCCTTAAAACCACTGCAGAGGCCGTTTTTGTAGAGATTGACCATTAACTCATTCAGCCCCAGGTCACATACTTGAGAAGTGCCCCGAGTAGTGGTTATTAGCATGTGCCACAGACAAATTTGGCAAAAAAATGTTAAATTTGACTATGTTACTTCTTACCTTAATATCTTTGTTAATATCTATAAGATCTTCATGAAATCTTCAGTACTTGTGTAATATATAATCCTCATGTGAAATATGTATTTGTTGTCAAGATAAAATGTTGTTTATGTAATAAAATTTGTTTACAAACAGATAAAATTGTTGTTTTTTGTTTATTTTCGCAATTATTTCCATTTTCCTAGCAGCTTTCAACACATTTCCAACACATATAACAACTACAACAAATCAGGAAATCTTTTACTATGATATGGCTTGAAGCATTTGACACACAGATGCACCTGGCATTGTTTACATCCATACACAGGCTCTGTCCTGATCTTCAGTTGGGAACAATGTTTGCGGGTTCCTTTCTTGGGCATTACTGTAGGCCAATGGTGTTCATTCTGCACAGGAGTTTGAACCTCTGCAGCTCGTTTCCTATTGCTGGTGAAGCGCATCAGCATCTGATGAGCCAGTTTCATCCTAAATTCTAGCTGAGTTCGTTGCCGCTCTCGTCCCGTTTTGGTGACAGTTTTATGGTTGGGCGATTCATGCATTAGAATGTAGGCGTTCACGATACTGATGTCAATCAGAAAGAACAGCAAATATTTCCACCACTTGAGGGCTTTCCTTGCTATGTTGTATGTGGATCTAAGTTGATCTGCATGATCCACTCCATTCATGTATGCATTGTACAGCTTGACTGGCAATGGGCATGGCACGTCTTTGCCAGATCCATCCTTTTGTTTGCGTTGAACAACATCATGTGGACCATCAGAGTTTGCTGACAAGATATTTAGAGTTTTTTTGTCACGCCAAAGAAGCACCCTCATGTCACCTTTCTGCTTTTCAACAGAGTCGCCTTGTGTCTTTAGTTTGATGGTCTTTAGATCAGTAGGCAATCCTTTACGGTTGAGTCGTACAGTGCCACACGCGTATGTCTCTCTGTCACGAAGTTGCAAAAATAAATCTGGTGAAGTGAAGAAACTATCACAGTACAGATGATGTCCGAGATCTAGAATTGGCCTCATCAAATCAAGCACTACATGTGCACCAAGATTTGTCTCTGGAGTGTTTCCCACTTTACCGGTGTAGACCTGAAAATCATTTACATAACCGTTGTAGGGGTCTGCTCGGACCCACACCGTGATACCGCGCTTGGTGGGCTTCAATGGGACATAACTTTTGAAGCCTAATCGTCCAGAATATCCTACCATAGCTTCATCAATGGATACTTCGTTGTGTGGATGATACTGGGCTAGCATAGATGCTCTGGTTAGTTCCAAAATTGGTCTGACGTGGGCCAATTTATCATGTCCCTCTTGTCCCCTTGCTGGGTTTGTTGAAGTGTCAGCAACATGGAGATAACGCTGAATATTTTCAAATCTAGTCCTTGGAAATTTATGTTCTATGCAGGATGGATGGAAGAGTTTATCCGTGTACCAGTACATGTCTTGGGCAGGTGCTGGAATTACCCCCCATAACTACCATACAGCCGAAAAAAGCAATAATTTCTTCACGATCAGTGGCATACCATCCTGGATTCGGTTTGGTAGCAATGCACTTTTGAGCATAGAGATTCGTCTGCGTAGCTATCTCAGAAAATATGTTTTCATTGAAGATTAAATACAGAAAGTCTAATTCCTTATTCCCGGCATCTAGAATCGTTACTGCTCCCGATTCTGGTCCACTAAAATCCGACAAAGAAAACGGATGCAAATTCCCTGTCCATCTCCCGAAATGCGCAAAACGAACGTTATCATCCTCCGTGTCGGTTTCGTACTCGCGGTCAAAATTATCATCATCGCTAGTCTCTGTATCCTCAATATCCGACAGTTCAATGTCTGAATCTAAATCTTGTACCGTTTCGGGGTATGGAACATCTTCTGCGTTCCTATATGCTGCTTCAAAGTTCGATTCGAAACCTTCAAATTCACTTTCACTTTCCAAAAATCTGCCATTGCGTGTGTTGTGTTCAAGAACTTTTGCTAAAAAATGATGTCACTTCGGAAAACTCCCGGTATTTTCTGGAATGTGGTCTATTAATTAATATTCCTGTGCTGAAAACATTTGTAAGCCTCTTTCTGATTGGTTCATATTCACGGGAATCCAGTGTATAATATATACATATCCAATCAGAGGCCATATTATGGCGTTGTATGAACTACGACTACAGGCGGGATCTGCCATCGAGTGCAGGTAGAAATATACGACTACAGGCGTTAGCGGCCAATTATGGCAGTGTAAATTATACGAGTAGAGGCGGGAGCGGGGCTGAATGAGTTAAAGGGTTAATCCTTTACTGATCACCATTGACTAAATAAATAAAAATTTTGGAAGAATTTGTTCAGAATTTTCAATGCTAACTTATATATACATTGTACATGTAACCATCAGCCTCAGTTCAGTGTGCTAAACATTGCTAAACCAAGAGGAATCAGAGATTGAAGACACTCGCCCTCGTGTAAAATGTTTTCACACAGATTTTATGAATTTTTTCGGATTTTCCTTATTTTTAAAGATCATGCCCAAAGTTGTGGAAATCGTAGTGCATGGTCACACCCTTTCCTGTGTTAAAATTTGAGCCAAATCAGACCATCATATTGTCCCCAGAAAACGTTAATATGTTAATATTTCTAACTATGAACAAGGATATGTATTAAGACATTGTGTTGATAATTTCAATATTAATTTCTCTGCCAGATTCTGTTGTACTTTTTAACCCTTTAAGCTTCTTGTGCCAACTTAACCCTTCAATGGGCAAGACGCAAAACGTTCTCTGTAGTGGGCTTGACGGCAGAACACAATTTTTTTAAATTTCCATTGTTAATTTACAACCAGAAATGGGGTTGCAATGCAACCATGAAGCTCGACTTTACGATTTTACAATGAACTATGAAACTTGACTTCAAACATAAAATAAATATAGAAGGCGTATCAATAACCTTATCAACAAGAGGTCCAAGGGCCTGTAATCCTCACCTGGACCATTAGCATTTGAACCATTTGCATTTAAATACTGGTAAACATGATGTATAATTTTTGAAAAATCAAAGATGGCTGCCAAAGAAATTGACCAATCAAAATTCTCGTTTGAAATGCTGAAGCAGCCTACCATGATAGGATCTTTCCACCCAAGTTTCGTTGAAATAAGGCCACAAATTAAGGAGTAGTGGTTTCAATGGTTCTGGAAAATTTAAAAAACAACAATTGGCTACCAAAAAAAATCGACCAAACAAAATTCTGAATAGTAGTTCTGGAGCCTACCACTATAGAATTCTTCCAAACAAATTTGGATAAAATCTACCAAGCGGTTATGGAGATGCATTTTGACAATTTCCAGTACATTGTTCATAAAATTTGATTTAAAAAAAATCAACCCATTAAAATTCTGAACAGGTGTTCTGGCGCCTACCGTGATAGGGGCTGTCCAGCTAACTGGCATCCCTAGGGTTGAAATCTGTCAAGCGGTTAATGACGAGTGGCGTTTTGACAATTTCCGGTAAATGTTTTATAAAATCGAAGATTTTCATCCCCAAAAATTGAACAATTAAAATTGTGTATACAAGTTCTGAAGCGTAGTCCCCATAGGATCCTTCCAGCCAAAGCAAGTTGAAATCCACCAAAGGGTTAATGAGTAGCGTTTTGACAATTTCTGGTAAATTTTTAATAAAATCTAGGATTTTCACCAAAGAAATTGACCAATTTAAATTCTGTATACAAGTTCTGAAGCCTACCTATCCCCATAGGATCCTTCCAGCCAAATTAGGTTGAAATCTGCCAAGCGGTTAATGAGTAGTTTTTAAACAAAAGTTGACCGCCAGACCACAGACACTCACCATGCCATATCAGTGATCTGGACCTTTGACATTTTGACCCCAATGTCATTGTCTGATGTTGCGTCATTATAAGGAAGCATGAGTCCAAGTTTGGGTCCAGTATGCTTAACCAAACCCGACATATAAACAGAAAAGTTGAGCTAAACAGAAAATGTTAATGTTGAAAAAACCCCAAGGTTTTTACCAAGGTCATGGGGACCCTGACCTTTTGAACCAACATCACCGTGAGATGCCATACATGTGCCCAAGTTTGGGACCTGTATGCTTAACCAACCCTGAGATATAAACAGAAAAGTTGAGCTAAACACAAATTGCACAACGACGCCTGATGATGTACAGGGTCTCACAGTAGCTTGTTTTACTTCTTTAAGTCGAGCTAACTAGTCCGTAGTCCAAGACGGCCACTGACCTAATTGACCCATCAGCTTTGTTTGAACAACATGATCGATCAATGTAAATAATCTACTAAAACTACAATGGATCAAAGAACAATTTTAATCCAATGACTAATCTTAATTCTGGGGATTGTGAAACCCAGCCATGTTTATGAAGCCCACAACTAGGTTTGCTGTCCTTTAGGATTTATCCTAGTATTAGTAGACACAGATCTATACAATCTTACTCCAAATTGACAAATTCGCATAAGTTTAACAACTCCCGGACATTATTAATACATGTGTAACATGCATATATATTAGCCTAATTCACTGTCAAAATTAATCCACTAGCAAGAGCTCAATTTTGATTGGACAATAGTGGCCATGTTTTCTACCCATCAGCTTCTATTCCCTTGAATCACCCTCAGTCACTAACTGTTAGGTGCCAAATTTCGGTCTGATCATCTATCACTTCAGCAGTTTTAGAGAAGTCATTTTATTGCGCCAAAAAACCATCCAAGATGGACACACGCACACACACACAATTTAGCTATTATGCTGTAGATACACCTGCAAGTGTGTGACAGTATACCTTCATTAACTGACCTGCGCCTAAATGTCATTCATAGTCATGCTTCTCCACGAGGACAGCAAGGTGTAAAACGGTCATTACCAGTCAAAAAGAGAATTTATAAAGTATTTATAATCTGATGACAAACATAGCAGTAGTGGAAAAAATAAAATTGAAAAAATGACATCTATACAATTCTGTCTATGACCACCTACAAAGGATAAGGGCTACTGAAATATAATATCAGCATAATAACAGTTGCAATACTCCTTATTTTACAATAACAACAATATTACGAGTATATAACTTACGAAAAGTTGGTCCGGCAGGAATAGCAACTGCATGGGCTGCCAGGTTTTTTGTGGCACTCGCTGATGGTTTACTAGGCCGACTCATTGTGTGACCCGAGTCAGAAATAATAATTTCAGGACGATATAGCTGAAATTAAATAAGACACATGTACAATTAGATTTGCACGATTACGTGATTAAATCGAAAAACACAATTATTTTTTAAATTGTGAATTTATATGATTAACAAGAGCTCTGCAAACGGCGCATAATACCACACCCTGATGACAAACCAATGAATGAGTTTTCAGAAAATAGCGATTTCTTCCTCAAACCTATACCTGCTTTCCTATGAAGTTTCAAAGTGATCTGCTAAACGGTCATGGCATTATTGTCCGGAAACCAATTTTCAAGATGCCCGCCGGTGGCTGTCGGCCATATCGGATTTTGGATCATTTTCTATTTCAGTAGCCCAGTTCCTCCTCAGATGAAATAGAGGAAATGGAGTTGTCATTCAGAAAATTATTTTCAAAATGGCTGCTGGATTAGACTTATGATCATCATTGATTTCAATAAGTTTATTCCTCAGACGTAGTCCAGTCATCCTATGAAGCTTCAAGTCAATTCAATAAATAGTAATGGAGTTATCATCCGGAAACCAATTTTCAAGATGGTCGCCGGTGGCTGGCGGCTATCTTGGATTTTGGATCAACGTCAATTTCGATAGCTTTCTTCCCCAGGTCCAGTCCAACCACCCTATGAAGTTTCAAAGCGATCCGATAAATGGTAATGGAGTTACCGTCCAGAAGCCACTTTTCAAGATGGCCGCAATGGAGGAGTATAAAAACTAAACAATCGTGAGTAATTTCTTCAGGGATAAATATTTCAAAATCTACCGTTTATATATGCTTTAACTAATGCTATAGGCCAAGAAAATTGGCATTTAGCTCAGCGAATGTATGTCTATTTGGAGGCAGAGAACAGTTTTTGAAAATGTATCACTGGAATGGCTCCAGAATACGTGATCACTCAAATCAACAATCACACAGGCCAATGCACAACACAAGGAATTTCACAAGTAAATTCAAAGTTTGTTATACTAAATAGATAAACTGCTAATTTGAAGATGAGAATGAATTTAGGCGAAAACTCTTGTACCTATTTTATGGTAAATCGTCTACACCCGAGTAGACGAGGGTAGATGTACCACATGTATAAATTATTTTAATTTCAATACTCTAGTAAATCGAGTAGCTACTAGTATTTTGGTTAGGGCTTCGTTTGGATGTTGATGTTAGCTATCTGCTCCCCGAAGACCTTTTTGTATGACATTTAGTGTCCATGTCGCTGATGAGCTTGGGTAAGTGTAGGTGACTCTACCCTCTTGCCTGGTATGGCGTTTATACATTAAGTAGAGATGGTTCATAATGGAGGCATCTAATGACTGGCTTATGGTCAGAATTGAGGTCTGTGCCTCCATAGGAACGAGCATCCCGAAGTAGGTGTTTTGCTTCTGTCGTGCATGGTATGAAGTCTATTTGGTTAAAGACAGCTGTTGTAACTGTAGAACCTTTTGGGGATTTGCGATCAGCAATGTGCCCAGTCCATGTTGTCCGGTGACGGCATGGGTATTTGAAAGCCGTATTTGTGGAAAATCAGCCACTGGAACTAAGGAATGGCACCAGTACATCACCATTGCTGTTGCATGTGCCCTCCCATATGATCCCATGCATAAGCCAAGTCCTGAACTTTTGTCCCCAGTGCCGAGTTTATCCAGGTTGAATGTTAAAAGTTTAATTCAAACCATAGACACTTTTGAACACAACACGATTTATTTATTTATTTACGCGCGGACACACACGGTTGGTTGCACATGCACACACTCAATAACGCACGCAAGCAAGCATGCTTAATTGATGACGGATTATATGTAATTGTTGTACGAATTGTATGTTTACTATTTAATAACAGGCTGTTAAATATTTTGAAACTAATATGACTGGACGCTGTTGCTGCTATAGAAAGCGAAGTGTGGGTGGTGCTTTGCTAGAGATTGGGCTGGACTTAGCTAAAACTGGATTCTTCCATTGAAGCCGACGTCATATTATTAGTTATTATTAAACCTCAGCACAGCATAAAATGATTCAGTTGAGTTCACCACCACTGGCATCAGCGAAATATTAAAGGATGCCAAGTAACAGTCACATGCAACATGAACTAATTTTTATACAAATTATACAATAGGCCAATTTATCAATACATGCAATTAGGGCTTCACGATATACCGATATTATATCGAATACCAGTATCATCGCTATACCGGTAGTCATACCGATATGGTTTTGCTGATACCAAAATATTGAGATATAACATAAAACCTACGGGGGCATTCTGTTTAGGCAGATAATCTGCTTTCCATTAAAGCAAAATTCAATAGTATAACTGTCTAATCCGATAAGCGACGGCTCTTCGTACAGGAAAATGATATTTTAGCTGTGTTTAGCGACCGCACCTAACATTTTCTTAGTTATCTGGATCTGTCAAAATGCTGTTTGGAGGCTAAAGAAATTGATAAATTAACGATTATTGCCACGAAATTTGGCTATCGGGTATTTATAAGAATGTACTTCTAGCAAAAATAGAATAAAACTTATTTTAATTAACCTCATATGACAGATAATGGTTAAAAATGTCTAAAATACATCTTTTCTTGTAATAATATTTTATAATTTCAGCCCGTTGTTTGCTAGAAAATCACAATTTCAAATAAATATTTTGTGTCAAAATATTTTATCTCAATTCTCAATTACTACAGCCTGGATAGCTAGAGATTTTGCGGAATTGTACAACTTTGTAGTGACCACCAAACGGCCCAAGGAAAGAGGACCCGATGATATGAGAACAACTCTCAATCACTGCGAGTTCTATTCCCTTCCTATGTTGGTGGGTTGCTAAGCTACTCTAACGAGCGTAGGACTATGTATTTGCAGCATATATGGTAGTCTATTTAGTAAGTGGTATAATGAAGGAAATTTCAATTTCCCTTTCTCCGAGATCTAACAATACTCACCATTCTATTACTTCTGATAAAAGCTAGCCTGGCTAGCTGGGCCCTAGGACTATAGACGTAGTAAGCTTTACCGACTCCTGGAACCGGGTACTTGGCTCCAAACTGCCGAGTACCCGTTTGCCATGAAGCTCATATTGTTTGCATAGCCACCAAACAAGAGATACCCATGGGTTGCCTCCGTGGGGCTGGGTCCATAATAGAATGGCGAGTATTGTTAGATCTCGGAGAAAGGGAAATTGAAATTTCCTTTATTCTCCTTCGATCAATACTCACCATTCTATTACTTCTGATATACACCAGATTTAGACAGTAACCTGGTGGGAAGGGGCAAGCCATAACTGCTACTTCTGCCCCTTGGAGAAAGAGCTAGACTTAAAACTTGACTAATGGAGACCTAAAAGGACCATCAAGTTAACGGAACCGAATCACATTCGCATCACTGCCCCCCCCCCCTTTTTTTCTCCTAAGAAAAGGGAGAGAACTCACGAACATGCATCTCGCCTGAAACACAAAGACGGTTAACTGCTCTTTGCATATTATATTAGCCTGGTATTGAGCATGAATACATAAGATGAATGAACATGATATATAGACATAATACAAAAAACTCTCAATCTTGAATTACCTCATGATATTTGGATTTCAGACGTGGAGCCCCCAACCATTCACATGTCCGGCCAACAGTGACACAATCTGGTTAACATCTTCTCGCTCGACCATGTCTGCTTCTTAATTCTTCTTACAAATGCCAAAAAAGGGAGAAGAGCAGTGTGGTCGTATAACTATCGTTTCAAAACAGCTAAAGCGAGTGGATTGGCGGAGTCTGACACATCCCTCATATAGTAATCCGTGAGAGGACTCACAGTGCCATTGTGCAACAGCCATGATGTCCTCTAACGGAACACCATTGTAAATGGCAGTCGAGGTGCCTATTCCTCTAACATTGTGTGCCCTTGCGCATTGCACCTGGTGCCCAATCGCAATCTCATGGGTAGTCTGAATGCATTCGACTACCCAACGAGAGATAGAATCCATGGATGCGGCGCCATATGGCTTCTTATGGCAGATCCAGAGATGTCTATCATTCGACAGGTAACGAGTCTGTCTGTTTTTTATACTTAGAGTCAAAGCACGGACTGGGCACCAGACACAAGTGCATGGATCTCACTGCGCCTTCTAGCTGAGGAAGCTGCCAATAGAAAGACCGCCTTTATAGTCAAATGCTTTAGACTAGCCGAACACAACGGTTTGAAAGGGTGCTTGGCCAGTACATTAAGCACTAAAGATAGACTCCAGGCTGGAATGACTACCGGTTGTCTCGGTCAGAGATTGCTCATTCCCTTCACTATCACATTCAACTGGGCCACCTCTGGACTATCCCTGTTGGCTAGACATAACTGATGCCAAAGCTGACTTGTATCCAGCAATTGAGACAGGAGCTAGTCCTGAAAAGAACAGCTCACAGAGAAAGTCTGCTATTTGCTGAATAGTGGATTGAAAGGTATCAATACCGTTTCCTTCACACCAGTCTGCAAATCTGTTAACCTTGTTGTTATATGACTTGAAGGTTGACCTCCTTCTCGCAGCTGCGATGAAATTCGCAGCTTGTCGAGAAAAGCCTTCCGACATGGAACGTTGTTTGATAACATCCACGCAGTCAATTTGAACATTTTGGGACGCTCGTGTAGGAAGCGTCCCTTGGCCTGGGAGATTATGTTCGGAATCTCGGGTAACTGCACTGGATTGTCCACCAGCAGATCTAGAAGATCCGTGAACCACGCCCCGCTGGGCCAAAATGGCGCTATTAGCAGGACCAGGCACAGTTCCTCCATGATCTTCACCAATATCTTCGGTAGAAGAATGGTGGGTGGGTACGTGTGCATCCCTCGGTAAAGCTTACTAAGTCTATAATCCTAGGGCCCAGCTTTCAGGGCTAGCTGTATCAGAAGCAATAGAATGGTGAGCATTGATCGAAGGAGAAGGATGGGGTCATCGCTATACGACAGCTGACTGACAAGTAAGCGGAGTTAAGAAAACCAATTTCGGCTTCAAAATCCATCAAATAAAAAAATTGAATATGGCAGCCAAACACGCTAAAGTTTGATTGGTCCATGGCGGCCATGTTTTTTACCTATCAACTTCCAATAAACAAATTTTAATGGCCCTTAGAGTCCATAATCATACCCCCAAAATTTCAGCCCGATCCATTCAGCGGTTCTGCAGAATAAGTCGTTTTCACGAAAACTAGGTCATCCAAGATGGCCGCTGAACCATTTGGCCAATCAAGTTCTTTCGAACAAACTTGGTTCAGCTCTTGCCCTATATGATATTTCGTGAGTTTTGAATCGATCCACCCAGCGGTTTCGGAGATTTTTAAAGCCATGTCCTAAAATCGGCCAAAATCCAAGATGGCCACCGACCAAATTGGCCGATCAGCTTTGTTTGAACAAACTTGGATCTCTATGCCCTAAGGATACTTCATGCCAAATATAATTGAAATTGGCCCTGAGGTTCTTGAGAAGTCGTTTAAAGAAAAAAGTTGATGGATGGACGCCGGACGGTCGCCATGGCATTAGCTCACTTGGCCATTCTGGCCAGGTGAGCTAACAATTAAACTAATTTAACTTTCGGTATTAACCCTTTCACAGACAAATCCCTGAAAAAATATATTCCTTATTATATAAAACTTTTCCTGTTGAATATTTTGAAATTAATCTGACTGATGCCTAAGGCAGCAATGGCTTCCAGTCAAATTAATTTCAAGATATTCATCAGTTTTCTTGTATGGTAGCATTGAAAATTAGATATGGGTAATTCCTCGGTGAAATGGCTAAGCGCTTTTGCTGTATCTAGTGTTTTATCCGCTCGTACTATACAACTCGGAAATAAGTTATTTATTGAAAATTTTAACTCAATGTAATAAATGTTTTGTAGAGTATTTTGGATTTAATAGATACAGCACGTACCTTTCCTTTGTTTGTTCCAGATTCGATTAACACATATGTTGTGTGGCCATTATCTTGTCCATTTTCCGGCTCTTCGACTACCACCGGCCTCGGTGTTGGGTCTTGCAGGATATAACTAGATATAAAACCTATTCTGTCGAACATTTTGAAAATAATTTGACTAGAAGTCGTAGCAGTCTAATTAATTGAAAATTATGCAACAGTTACCCTATAAAATATTTCTACAACGGACACCATATGGATAAACTATATAAACACAGGGTTCATACACCTTCAGCAGAATTAAATTCCATACCTTTTCCAGACTCAATTTCAAATTTTCCAGACCTCATTTTGGGACTTTCAATCAGACAAAAAACAAACACAGTTACTAAGTTCATCATATAAACTTTATTAAACAAGAATATCAAAACACAGCGTACGAACTTTTGCCTGTGGAACTGAAGCAACAGCAGTAGTGGAAGACCCGAGAACAATAACAAACTGCATATATAAATAATTGTCACAAGAATGTCAAAGCACAGCGCGCACACACAGATATGAATTTCATTACAGCAGCACATTTTTGGTTGAATATTTTGAAAATAATTTTCAAAATAGTCAACAGCTATCCTAACGCTATCCTATCAAAACACACTATTAAAAGATCATAGGAGTTATCTTAATCTAATATAGCCAGAAATATCAACATACACACAAACAGGATTTCTCATTATAAAGGGACTGTATGAGGGTGTATAGACCCAAAACCTAGATTGGGAACAGTATATTGTCTATGAGTGGCTCAGTGTTTTTCAGGATGCAAACCAGATATGAATTTCATTACAGAAGCACATTTTTTGTTGAATATTTTGAAAATAATATGACTGGAAACTGTTGCAGCAATAGTTTCCAGTCAAATTATTTTCAAAATATTCAACAGCTATCATGCAAAGTTGAGCTTGAGACACCCACATTTATTTGTTGAGGGCCACCCCAACCCACCACCCCACCTTTAGATAACAAGTTAAACCCTGCACATATACGCATACACTAATTTAATTTAAATTTACCATAGCTGATCATATCACCATAGCAACAGGAGGAATCCTCATTATTTTCACTTGATAATGTGGCAACATAAGAGGCCTCGCGATATGAAAGAGCTGTCGGACAGTCAATAATATTTTACCGTGACTCAGCGCAAAGTTGGGATCATCTAACATTGGGCGATATAAAATTGCCACACTTCTAAATGATCGCCATAGCAACAGGAATTCATTATTTTCACTCGATGACGAGCCAACACAAGAGGCCCCACGATACGAGGGCAAAGTTGGGATCATCTAACATTGGGCGATATAAAATTGCTATGCTTCTAAATGATTCTGGTACTATCAATGTAAAAATGTAAAATATTCTTACCTTGAACCAAAGAAATCCATAACTTTCGGCGCTGGCTTTAGACGAACTTCTGTCAGTGCCTCATGTTTTTTCCCCGGCATGTGGCTAACAAGAGCCGCTTCGCCCATATTCCTGATGTCAAATGACTTATTACAAACACTACATTTGGCATGCGAGTTTGATGTGTTGTCTGGTAAAATCCAATCCTTATATTTATCATTATTTTCCCAAACACTAGCATATTTGCACTTTCCCATCATTACTGTCTCACAAAAAACGGCAATCTCGCAAATTATTTCATTGTTTCGGCTTCTAACACTGTACTATTTGACAGACGACTGCCAATTCACTCATTTTTATTGCGTTGTACTTGAACATGTTCAGAACCCGTATTGCTCAACAACCGCGAGAAGTTCCCGGTAATAGGCGGTTTTCTATTGCAAGACGAGACTGGGACCCAATTGAATTAGATTCTGGCAAGACTGGCGGAAACGTGAGAGTTCGTTCGTAAACAAAAAGATTGCGGTCGGAAAAATTAGGATTGCCGATATTTTAATTTTCCATACATTTTCCATACCAGTTGGCCCAAAATGGGAATTTCCATACTTTTTCCAGCCCTGCAAAAGGCTTTCCTAATTTTCCATACTTTTTCCAGACTTCCATACATGCGTACGAACCCTGTAAACAGATATAACAGTATTCCAGTCTAATTATTTTCAAAATATACAACAGTTATCCTATATGGTAGTGGGAAAAGGAGCTGCTGGGAATTAATACGGGAAAGTCCATACAGACAGATGATCGCTTGATAAGTCTCTAATTAAATGCCTGTCTGTCTGTGCGTCCATCAATGCTGGTATACTGCCTAACCTTTTTAAAGACCACCAGTGCGGTCCATGCGTGTTATCTGTCATGAATTTGTAAATCGTATTAAACAGCCACAGGCACCAGTTATTCAGCCGCTAATGCTGCCACCGTTAAGCCTTCATGAACACCGACCATCATTCAAATGTATGTGGTTCCCTAAGACAAGTCACAAAGAATCACGATCTGATGACCAGTCTAAGTGAAAGTCGCTGCAGCATCAATGACGATATTTTTTTTATGAACCACTGTGACTTAATGTGCCACCACCATGACTTGTATGGTCCATTTTAAAAACCACCATCTAACAACCATCAAATGTGCATATAGCATACAAATTTTCCATTTAATTTTGGTACAATTTCTTTCGATTCTTTGGCGTTAGAAAAACATCACGTCATTGCATTGTTAACACAAGCGGTGTTATTTAGGGGATTAATTCCGGGAAGCCAGCAGACAATCACCGAATTATCCATAGGCACGTACAATGGGGTTTACGTTAACCAACCACCTTGCAGAAATGTCCTCAGCAAATCACAATGCACGTGAACTCGCTCGACATGTACTGAACTTAGGTTGACAATCTGTCTGTAAAAATCTTCCGATCAACACTCAACTATCTTTCTCAATTACAAATTTTCACTTTAAAATCAGAGCGAATTTCATTTTTTTAATATTTAAAGTCTGATAGTAGCATAGTTCATTCCCGATAGTACTTTTCAAAGATACAACAATTTTGTATCTTTCTGTACTTTCTATTCTTATTTAATTCAATTCAAACATTGACTAATTTTTGCGTGTACAAACCATTTATAAATTTCATAGTATCATATTATTTTAGATTTTCGATTAATTTCTAATGAAGTATATAACGGATCATTTTACTCAGTAACATTGGCTGAAATAAAAGACGAGACAAACTGAAATTATTCCAACATTTTTTCACATTTATGTTCAAGACCATATTATTACGAAATTATTTCAAATAGTTGGATAGCTATGTCCGTTTCGCGCCATCCGCTCCATCTGAAAATATAGCCAATAGAACGATATAGTCTACTGATATAGATAAGTACAGATCGATATAGATAAGTATAGTATAGTAGGCGGCCTTTAAAGCCAGATATACAACGGTGGCTTTTTTTACACAGTGGCAGCCTTTTTTTACAGGCGGTCTTTATTGCTATACACCGATAGTTCTATTCACACATTGGTGCTTGAAAACCAGAGGGGGGGGGGGGGGGGCATCTCTTATTTCTCTATCTATATATGTGTAACTACTAAGCACAGAGATATCTAAATGCCACAAACGATTAGAGAAATGAATTCTCTATCGAAGCCCGTAATTTATATGAATGTGGCGAGTCTGTATTTTCTGCAGTACTACTAAATGTTACCACTGAGTTGAGTCGGCAAAACTACCAGTTTTTACTATTGTAGGACCTCTGACTCTCGGCCAGAATATAGGAATCGGAATAGGGCTGAGTGAGAGAACTAGGACTAGATTGATTGCATAAAATCGGTTCTTAAATTAATTTCACGGAAACAGCATACAATAATTCATTGCTTTTAATGGTTTGTATAGGGAATTAGAGACACTATTATAAGCCATAACTACTTTAGAATGCCATTTGTGATAAGCAATCTGTACTTGATTTACCTTGGCAATCACAATCCCTAGCTCTCCGTCAAACACATAAAACTAAATTCATTCTGATTATAATATATGAAAAACGGTATCCATTTTTCTTAATGCTGACATTTTCCGGAAGATGCGTTGTACGTCACTCCCGCTCCGCTTCCCTACTGGTTACGTCATCAGTTTATGCGGTGCCTTAATAAGGCATTTTCAGGAGATAAGGCGGGAAATGCAAATGCAATGAAGTGGATGCGGGAGGAACTGTGGTGAGCAGGCGTCGGGTGCCAGGGCCCACTTTCCCGCACCACCCACCCGCCACTCAGAGGACGCGTGACTGTCGAGTTTACAACCAGGGATATTTTCCTACAGCAACTTACAACCAGGGACATTTTCCTACAGCAACTGGTTACTAATTCGACACGACATGGAATAAACCAGACTTCAAATCTTTTGGATCTAGTTTTAACAAACAACCAAAACATCGTCCACGAAATAACCCACCTACCTCCACTAGGTAAGAGTGACAATGATGTTCTACAAATATCACTACACCCAGATATCTTAAGCACAAGCAGCTAAGCCAGAGTTACTGTTGAACAAAGGACGCTATACAGAAATGAGAAAAGACTTAAGAACAACTGACTGGAATCACCTGAGCGAACTTAATGCATCAGAAGCTTGGAACTTCCTACACACAAAATTGATCACAATGAAGGAGCATTACATTCCTACAACAATACAACATGGCAAGAAGATACATCTTTGCTTCCACATCCGCACTTTGTGGTTGCATGCAGAGACACAATTTAAGGCAAGCGTGGAGGAGGGGACTCGGACAGCGATGAATGCAGAAAGTGAAAACAACATCAATAAGACAAACCACTACCTCCACAGGTCAGCATGCAAACAAATGCTAGATGCAGCAGGGTGTAACCATGAGTCTAGACGCATACCACAGCTAACGCGGGGAACACCCATCTACACCACAGCATTTCCACAAATCAGTGCTAACCCTTGCCAATCTGACTTCAGAATTTTACATTTCAAATTAAATTAAAAGAATGAGCTGTGTTAATTTTCTTGCAAATTTGCTGGAGGATGTTGCTGTTGTAGACAGCAACATCATCAACAAAATTGTTGCAAAATGTACACCAGTTTCTTTGTTATTGACACAGTAAAAGATGGAATATTGACAGCAGAGTGGTAATGGTCAGTCTTAAACCAAATGGTTCGAGGAGATTTAATTAAGTAACAATAGTCCGATCGTTCAAGAACAAACTGGAAGTCAGATTCAAGGAAGGAACTTATGAATTGGATTGAACAAGCCATACAACAACAAAAACACTGAGGCAATAACAAGCCAATTGCTTATGCCTCGTAAAGTGATGATGACGATGATGATGATGATCGATCTTGACCATTCCAGACATCTTCAAGGTAAGCCAATTAATACCAGTCTATAAGAAAAAAGGCAATCCTAACCAAGCTACATCCTATCGCGGTATTACAGTAACGTCAAGAGTTTGTAAACTCTAGACATGCTTCTGAAAGTCCGGATCCAACAGACAGTACTTAAAGCACAACACCATCTTCAGTTTGGGTTCACATCCAGATTGTCTCCAATGTACAGCGCACTGATGCTCCAGGAGGCTACCTCTGAATCGCGAATCAAGAGGCTTAATTAGTACATATTTTGCTCTCCCTGATGCCAAGTCAGCCTTCGATGTAGTGAACCACACAACCCTTGCGCATAAACTATATCTTGCTGGAACAGAGGGAGCAACTTGGACCCTCATCACAGACCTACACAAAAATGCTACCACCACAGTGAAATAGCATGGTGAGTGCTCAGAGCAAATTCCGTTCAGGCAAGGTGTCAGGTAAGGTAGAATATTATTAACAAACCTGTGCGAACTGTACATCAACAATCTGCTCAACTGCCTAGATACTACCAGTAATGGTGCCTATATTGGGACTGTTTGCTTTGCAGCGTCAACCTGTGCTGATGATGTCAGATTAATCGCAAGCGAATATCAGCTACAGCACTTGATAGACACATCAAGCTATTACAGCACCTACGAGTTCTATGAACTGCGGCCAGCGAAATGTGACATCCTATCAAACTGTAAACAGGAGAAGGCAGCATTTACTCTAAATGGAGAACTGGGATTAGCACCAGGCTGTGCTCCCCACTTGGGCATCCAAAGGAGTGATCAGATTACTAATGCATAGCCCACCGTCGATGAAAACATAAAAAAGCAAGATGAGCAGCTTACTCTCTCATGGGCGCGGGACTCCATGGCACCAATGGGATAACACCCAATGTCAGTATGCACCTGATTGAGATATACATCCTTCCTGTACTACTCCATGGTTTGGACATTCTCATCCTTAACAAGACAGGAATTAATCTGCTAGACAAGTTCTACCACAAACTACTACTTCAAATATTGGGCCTTCCTGACAGAACTGCATACCCATTACCTTATATCCTATTCAGCACATTACCAGTTGAGGCTCGTATACATATGTTGAAGCTCATCATGACCAGAAATATCTGCGGAAATCAGGAAATGCTTCTATTCGAAATAGCTGCAAGACAAAGTGTAATGAGAGGCCTTGACCAGGCGAGCTGGTTTGCAGACATACGCAGGATATTGGCACGGTATGAGCTGCCATCCATCTATGAACTCATGGACAGCCCACCAGGAAAATGTGCCTGGAAGACCACTATCAGAACCAACATACACAAGCAAAGGGTATGCTAATCTCAACTCACAACTGCAGCTATGCGCCTATGATATACGCCTACTTGCAGTAGGACTACGGCTACTGACATGATGTTACATTCTTCAACGGAACACAGCTAAGTTTAGCCTCTACACTGCTAATCAAACCTGGCTACTATGTAATGGTGAACCTGAGGACCTTCAGCACTTTCTGACTGCCTGCACTACTCTAACTGAAATCCCCATGAAATACCTCAATTTGATCCACTCTAGCCTATGTACCACATGCAACACAAACACCTACAACATCTGGACCAACAACAGCATCCTAAAATCATTCCTGCTCAATCCTTCTACACATATGTCTAACAAACCAAGCTGCAACTGCCATCACAAACTAGAAATGTCAATGCGACAATACTTCTTTCTACTCATTACATCATCACAGGACCACAAAACTCGCAATTAAAAACTTTTAATAAATAGACCAAGTAATTCATACACAAGTCCGTTTTTACTTTTGTCATCTTTGTATTTTACTCGCTCACGAGGTGCTCCCATGTATGGGAGGGATTTCCGAAATGAACTGAACTGATCTTGATTAGTTATGGCAAAACATCCAAAAGAACATTATTTTCGGTGGCTGGTTTAAACATGTTTTGTGCCTCTGATTAATTCTGGACATTTATTTGTAGGATTTGCAGAGTTACTGAACTGCTTAGAAGATCCTGTGATAGTTTGTTCCAATCCCTTATTGTACTGGGGATAAAGCTGAATTTAAAGATGTCAGTTCTTGCATAAATTTGGTTGAAATGGCTGTTGTGCATGTTTTTTGTTTTCCGAATTGGAGTCTGTAGATTGTCTAATGATATCTTTGCATGTTGCTGTAGCCCTTTGTTGAATAAAATAAGGCGGTTTTGTTTCCTTCTGTCTGACAATTGTGGGAGTTTTAGGGTTTCCATTATATTTGTCTGGTTCATAGCAATAGTTTGAGGTGATAAATTTAGCTGCACGTTTTTGCAAATTTTTTAGTTTCTCCTGAAGAGTTATCTGATGAGGGTCCCAAACTGTACTTGCATATTCCAGAACTGGTCTAATCAGTCCCGTGTATGCTTGAAGTCTGATTTCTTGGGAACAGAATGATACATTTCTCTGCAATAGCCCTAAGGTTTTGTATGATTTGCTGCATATCTCAGTGATGTGTTTGTTCGAGCTTAGGTCATTGGTGATGTTGACGCCCATATACTTGACTGATGACACAAAACTTAGACTGGTTCCTTTTAATGTGTAGTCAAATTTTATGGTTTGTTTTTTCTGGTTAGGCTCATCATGTTGTATTTTACTGGTTGGAAGTGATTGATTTGGCACCATTGACTACTATGCACTGTTTGTGACCTGGTAAGAATGAGTCAATCCAATTTAGTATGTTTTTCGACACACCATATTTGTGCAATTTAGCTTTCAAAAGTTCACGTGGAACAGTATCAAAAGCCTTTTCAAAGTCGAGAATAAAAATATCAATTTGTTTCCGTCTATCAATGGATGAAGCCCAATCATTAGTTGAGTTTCACACCTGTGAAATTTTTTGAAAGGCATGGTGTCTGTGAGTTAGGATGTTATTTTGTTCGAATTGGTTCATTAGATTAGAACAGATGATGTATCCCAGCAACCAGTCTATAGTTACTCGGTAAGGACCAGTCACTATTCGCTCATGGCTATATAGTCAATTTGTCACTACTGCCTCACCTTGCAAGGGTGGAGTGACCTTCCAAAAGTTCCACGACCAGGGAGGGTCAGGAAGGTGAGGTTTCCACCCTCGAAAATGAAGGTTCGGGAGGTCCTCCCATGTGAAATTTTGAAATCTAGATGCTCTCAGACCAACCAAACTTCTGATAGTTACAGACACGATTTCTGAAGAGAAACTAAATATTGTTCTACAATCGGGTGCAATCCATTGGCAATAGCATATACAACACAAATATAAATGCTGTTTGTGACCATCAGATACCTGACATACTTGGATACTTATTTGGTATGTTAGCTGTCTTCGCCAAGGTGTGCGTACAGCTCTCATTTTTTTTTTGACGACTTCGACACGAGGTGCGTATACAACAGATTCTGGTAGATTATTCCAGTCCTCGACTACTCTGGATGGAAAGAAACTTTTAGCTAGATATGTGTTGCATCGTTGTTTAAAAGGTTTGAACGAATGTCCTAGTAAGTACCTTAGAGGTCACTGGAAGAATGCCCTTTCATCTGTGGCGTAATAGCCATTAATGTATTTGTAGGTCTCGATGAGATCTGTACATCTTCTTCTGTCGTTTAGCATGGTGGTAGTGTAGCTCGTGGGAGTACGTGCTGGTCCGCCGATAAATGTCCGCCCATCACACCGCAAGTGCACGATGACCGGGATGGCTGGTTAGTTGCAGATCTCAGGGTTGTGGATCCCATATGATGTCTGTCCATGGTGTACAAAGACTGACTTCTAGAGCCGGTGGAACACTGATGTTCCAGTGGGGCCGTGCAACCATTGCTGCCAAGATTGAACCACACGGTGTCAGCTCAACTATTTGTGTCAACGGTGTGTCTATCCATACTAATTTAGAGAATGGAACAATTAGAATAATATACTAGAAATATAATTAAGTACTATACAAACAAGGTGAATCGTTTGACAGTAAGAGGAGCACAATAATACACAATATAGAGCTAGCTGGTGTCCTTTCTACGTGATGTCACTGGAGGTACCACACAGATCCTTGAATCCGCAGAGGTATCCCCACTAGAGAAGCATCCGCATAAGAGATCACTGAGTAACTTAATATAAGTTAATATACCCCTAACATACACAGAGAGAACAATGTTGCTGCGAGAGGAAAGTAACTCGCGCGGGCCTCCGTCACCGAATGTTTCATGATGGTGCGAGAGGAAGGTGCCTCATGCGGGCCTCTGTCACTGGAATTCTCGCAGAGGAAAGGAATTTATAAAGCCATATGGCTGGTGGATCGTGGAAAGTGACAATAACTTGATATATACGAGGTCCTATAGGTATTTGGCCAATTTTACACAACCTTGCCGGAGTGCAGGGCTACATTATCGCAATAACCGGAAAACAGGCGTACACTCACGAAGAGATTGTCCCTAACCACTTTAACCCATTCTATCGAGATGAATAGTAAGGTTTAGTCGGTAACATGCCGGGCTCAAACAACTATAGCACGGTCAGCGACCTCAGTGTAAAATTGATGACAGTGGGAATAAGTGATGTGGATATAAATGTTGCTGTTTAGTATTTCCTAGCGTACTGTGGTCTAAGTTTTCTATAATTAAACAAAACATATCAACAGAATGGCTATCTGCCATATACAACTAACCAATGCAATGAACAATGACAATTTATATAAGAATTAATGAGGTAGTAAGTATCAGGTTGAAAGACCTAAACAGTGTGATTAGTTAAAGCACCTACAGTAAATAAGGATAATATGAGCAGTAATAAAGAAATTATAAATTGCGGTCCTAAGACCGGGAAGGCACCTATTAGTCATCAGTGCCAATTTCTGAAATAATAATTAGATGTACAATAGTATAGTTACTTGAGTACCTAATAGTCATCGGTACGGAGCAGGCTACTATGTTACTGAAATTGAGGCGCTAACATATTCATAGCGTGAGTCAACACGTTCTCTGGAGCTGGAGAGATTTCCGCAGGCAATTCCCGCAGCTGGTTTCCGCAGACAGGTCCCCGCAAGCTGACTTCTCCAGGCAGGGTAGATACAGTACACACTCAGGACAGTGAAGCAGTGCAGTGAGGTGACATCTATTAGATAGTCTCAGTAACTAAATCACAATTTATGCGGAAGTGATCAAGTTTTCCGTCCGGCGACGGAAGTAGTAAAGTTGAAGGTTGCCCATTAACAGAGAGGGTGGTATACACGGTCAAGCAGTTACATAACTTGGCACATTGTGCGGGATGCATCGCAAAGCTCTTGTGGCACACCTAGCAAAGTCCACCAGATTAATTAAAACACACACGACATGCAGTGCAGAATTTAGTGTCCACTTTTCAGCGTGGTTGGCAGATCCACGAGTCGTCCACCAAGAATCACTGTAGCTCTACATCACGTAGGATTATATCCTGGGCCACAAGGGCCCTTTCCGCAGGTGTTCCCTTTAGAAAAGTTTGAATGGGGGAACAATTACTTTAATTAATTATTTTGCTCTCGGATGGCCGTCCGAGAGCATCCAAAATTGCATAATGCAGAATGTCCGAGAACTGCTTTTACGTGCAGGTGAGCTGAAAGCCGCAAGGAACCGTGGTGATGTGCTGTATCTTCCATCAGTGTTCCGGCCAACTCGTCTAGTCCGCACCTCCAGTCAGTTCTCGGCAGGTCAGTCTCCACGCCGACGATGATGCTGATTCTCGATTTTTCACCCCTTTTATACTCGCTGTGACATCAGAGCTAGGCGCCTCAACCAATCATCGGCCGAGCGCCAGCCAATCAGCCTGCTGGTATACTAGTGACGTATCGACCACGTGTACAAATCAGTTTAGTATTTAGTTTAAGATAGACATGCGATTACAATGCTATAGCAATATTCTAAGTATAATTTAGCGGGGAGCCTCGACGATAACTCAGCCTTTTCTGGGCCGATTTTAAAATGGTTTACAGTTTTGAAAAGCTCGGTTAATTCTGGTATGTGGCAAGAACAACGAGAACGGATAAATTATAAACATTTACAAGTACCTACTCGATACATTATAGGCATGCACTCGCTTCCGATTCCGAGACGTGTTGTCAGGGAAGCTCTGACGCGCGCATGCGCACCACACGTTTTATCGAATTTAGCCGATATTTGACGAGAAACCTCTCTCATAGGGCTTATGTACGCGCACTATCCTACCCAGGGGGCGTGCTTGGAGAGAATTCGGAGTGGCCGTTCTGTACCCAGCTTTGCTGGGACGGTCAGTACCCATCCGGTCGGTCCGCACTCCAGTAGGAATTTCGTTGCACAGTTTATAGCACAGTTTCTGCATATTTTCTAATGGTTGCTTATCTTTGACCAGATGCGGATTCCAAACTATAGACCCATATTCTAGTAAAGGTCTAATGATGGAGTTGAATAATGTTGTGATTATATTTGTTGAAGCATCTTTTGCTCATTCCGATTTTCTGCTTGGCTTTATTTACTATGGTTGTAATATGTGGTGATGGTTTCAGAGTGTTAGAAACTATAATGTCTACGTCTCTCTGTTCTGTTTCATCAACAACCGTCAACTCATGCAAGAGCAAACTAGATATCTAAGAAAGAACTTTTGAATTGGACTGAGCAAGCCATACTACAACAAAACACAGAGGCAATAACAAACCAATGGCTTATGCCTCGTAAAATGACGATTGAAAAGGCAATCCCAGCTATTAGAAAAGAGTTCAACACTGAGGAACAAAACTCATCCCTCAAATCAAAGAGTATATATAGCCGCACGGAATGACTCGAAACCCTAAATATAATGCCACTGAAATATAGATGATTTCGAGGAGATTTAGTTGAAACATTCAAGCTCATCAGGGATCTATATAATATTGATAAGGACTACTTTTTCGAGCCATCCAGTATTACACAGACCAGAGGGCATAGGTTCAAGCTCAACATAAAGCGCAGCAGCAAAGATAATCGCAATCACTTTTCTTTAACAGAGTGGTACCACAGTGGAATTCTCTACCAGCTGCAGTAGTCGAAGCAACAACACTTGAAATATTCAAGAGCAAACTAGATATCTACTTCAAAGAAAGATCATTTGACTGAACAGGCATACGTATAGCAGCCCAACACAAAGTCATACTGCAATTATTCCACTACAGTGGACTTATCTTGAAGTAGGCTGTGCATTGACAAAACCATGCTCTGTAGTGATTTCAATTATCGGTAGATAAGTCTCTGTTTCCACGTCCGCATTTTGTGGTAGCATGAAGAGACACTAGCATAGAGAAGGAGATTCGGATAGTGACAAACACAGAAAATTAAAACAACAGCAATAAGACCAACCACGACCTTGACAAGTCAGCATGCAAACAAATGCTAGGCGCATCAGGGTATAGCCATGAGTGTAGGCGGTACACCACAGCTGATGCGGGGAACACCCATCTGCACCACAGCATTTCCACAAATCAGTGTTAGCCCTTGCCAATCCGATGTCAAGATTTAAAATTTTCATATTAAATTAAAAGATGATCTGGTGTTAATTTTTCGGTAAATTTGGTGGATGATGTTGCTGTCATAGACATCAACATTATCAACCAAACTGTTGAGAAATGTACAACAGTTTCTTTGTCATTTACACAGCTAAATATAGAATATTGACATCGGCGTGGTAAGAGGTAAACTCTTAAATCTAATGGTTTTGAGGAGACTTAATTAATCAACAACAGTCAAATCATTCAAGAACAAACTAGATATCCAAGAAAGAACCTTTGAATCGGACTGAGCAAGCCATACTACAACAAAAACACTGTGGCAATAACAAGCCAACGGCTTATACCTCGTAAAATGATGATGATGTTGATGAGCATAAGGTGATTGATGTGAAAATGTGGGTTGTCTTGGAGAGAGTGATCTCCCTTGACACCAATAACATATGAGTATTGGTTGTTACCCGAGTGTTATGCTTGTCGGCGACGCTCTTCAAATTAGTAACCATGACTCGTCTGGACTGTTGCAAAACACAATTCTTTGAAACTCAAGAAAATTTCCGTAGGTAGGCATATAGAGACTCATAGGCAAGAATTGTCATACCGCTGGTAACAGTATTGGTGTAGTTGTTCATATGGCTAGTTGGCGACATAGGCTATTCCACCGTATACACAACAGCAAACGTACAATTACCAGTGTTAATAATAGCACAGACGTCTGCCATTTTAGATACGAAAATGCGAAAACAAAAAATACGAAAACATGGAGGCAGGTATAGAACTATACTACTACATACCGTGTTTTCATATTTTTTGTTTTAGCATTTTCGTATCTAAAATGGCAGACTCCTGTGATAATATAATTGCCATAGCTGCTGGCTTTTTCTTCACACATGATCCGTCACTGCTTTTGAATCTAAAGATCAAACCAAAAAAGGACTGTAACACGTCTACTCATGTGCCTGTTGTTGGCAATATCTTTATGTCAGTGGAGCACCATCCCTGTACAAAAACAGCTGCCTATCTGTACATCCAGACTACTGTGGGCACAGGCTGACTTATCAGCATATGCAAGCTCTACACGCTTGAAGCCGCCCAGAAAGCAGTTCCATGCAAACAAGTCAGGGTTAATGGTCCCAAGTGGAAGGCATCCCTAACTGTTAAGAATCTTCTAAGCAAAGGCAAGCAATTCTATGTTCAATGGCTGAAGCTAGACAAACCCGGTCCTGACCATCCCACCAGCCACTTACAGACAGATGTGAAAAGGGGACTCCATTCCCAACTTCACAAAGAAGTAGCTTGTGAGAGGAGTTCCTTTTACAACAAGATCATGCAAGATAGCAATAATAGCAATTTCCACAAACTTATTAATTGCACCAGGCAGCATGGTAAAAGCACTGGCCAACTATCATTAGGGGGCAAGGCTATCCATGATCCCATTGAACAGTGTAAATTTCTGGCCAATCTCGTCAGCATGCGGCGCTATCAGTCTGGACGGTGATTCCATATAAGGAGGAGTCTACGATCCATGAATAATGACTAACGATGCCAAAACACTTCCCTATGTGACATTATGCTGCGTCAGTTAGCCATATGTTCCAGTGCATTCAGAAGTTGGTTCAGGTTTACTGACAACCTGCTATCTCAAATATACCACCTATAGCTCAACTTCTCAACCACATGCCCGGGAAGGAGGCATGGAAATCTGTGGTAACATCTGCGATTGATGACTACTGGAATGCTAGCCTTCTGGACGAGTGTAGTAAAAAGAGCACCCTGGGGTATCTTAATCTTGGCAGACAGGCTATCGGCAAAGTCCATATATCAATCGGGACAGTCTTAAACAACACCAAAGATGCAAAGAGATACTTTATTAAATCTCGTCTCTTAACTGACACATACTTAGTCCAAATGACTCTCCATTGATTTAGCAAGTTCAATGTTGACCCAATCTGTCAAATCTGTCAACTCTGTCGGAGTGCCCCTGAGGACTACATGCATATGCTTAACTCATGTCCAGCTCTGCTTGGATATAGGACAGACAGTCTGAACCAAATTAAACAGCTCATTATTTCCGCATTAGATATATCAATGTAGCTCGCCGGGTAGTGTCAGGCCGTTCTGATGTAGTATGTCGACTCGCCGCACCGCAAGTGCATGACGAGTGATGATGCTGGTTAGCATCCGGTCTCGGGGTGACGGACCTTGTACGAGACTGCCCTGCGGGAAACAAACACCGGCTCCTAAGGCCAGTGGAACTCAATTGTTCCGGTGGGGCCGTGCGACCATCGTCGCGAACATTAAACACAACTGTCTCATCCAAAAAATGTGTGTCACCAGTATGCCTGTCCATAACAATTTCGTGATCTATGGACTTACAAGATTTGATTTGGTGACCTAAAATATAAGTCTATACAATGAGTTTACCTAAACAATTATAAATATGCTAGATAATACTACAATAAGAGCATACGAAAATACGAGACATAGAGACAGGTGGATGAACATTTAAACATGGGGCTCCCAGAGGTACCACACAGACTCGTAGGTCCGCAGAGGCATCCCCGCAAGGGAGGCTCCCGTACACGAGACTTAGCTATTTAACTTAATATAAGTTATTATACCTCTAAGCTGAAAGGAAGAAGGTTATCTCGGACGAAGAAGTTATGTGCCTCACGCGGGCACTACTCCTAGTACTAGTTTGGGTGCGGAGTATTATCCTGGCATAGACCGTCATTGCTGAATCCTTGCGAGAGGCAAGTGCCTCACGCGGGCCTCCATCTCGGGAAGGTGTCGCCACTGCTTAAAGCGGGAGAAGAATAGTAGGCAAAAATGGGCCCACTCTAATATTTCAACCAAAAATGCTTTTAGAAGGAAAAGACCATACCTAGTGAGATTATTAGTATGGGGGTGCATACTGTTTTACGTGAAGACGGAACGGGTGATTCCCGATGGATTCCCTCATCACCATCTTATGTGATTCTTGGTATGCTGAATTAGTAGTTGCCGCTTTATTTATGCGGGCCTTCTTCTTTTCTTAATTCACTTGTACCATTTGGCCTTCCCGGTGTAGTTCACTGTCACCACCACACCAGACGGATGCCCAGTTCCCCACACAGGATGCAGCCCAGGCTAGGTACCTTTCCGTACATGCCTGAGATAAAGACCTGTCCAAGTTATGGGGCCATAATCCGGGACAGAGTCAAGATGCACACTGATGACGCCAGAGCCAAGCGAACACAGTACTGGGTGCCAATAGGGTCGTCTTAGCAAGGGGCCCTAGCCCCACATAGACCGTACCATGGAGGTGATGTCCGCTAGATGCATCGCAGCTAAGGCCTTCGCGTAGATTGTACTTTGACATCATTTTAGCTGAGAGGCCCTGCGCAGATCGTACTAGACAGATCATCCACCCCATGGGTACCTGGGCACCAGACTGTTCCACCAGTCCAGCAAGTGACAGGTCACACCGTCTCATACACATACCCTCCTGCTTCACTTTTCATGACCTCTGATCCCTTGCCATGGCCTGACTGTACATTGAGCCATCTTAATCACACAGATGAACTGACATGATCAAGACGACTGGCCAGCAATCCAGTTGATAGCGATCACCATCTGAGCTCACACTTAAGGGCAACCGACGGTCTGATCCGCACCTATCTGCCAACAGAATACGAACTTTGACCATTTTCCCCGGCCTTGCCTGCAGGGCCTCAGACAAACCATGTTCTGAAAGGGTTTGCAGAGCCTTGTGGCGCCCTGGGTGTGGACTGTCATCCACGTACCACGCATGTCCACTTACTGAGATTGGATGAACCAAAAATCTCAGTAGCCCAAACAATACGCCGACTAGACGGTACCACAGTAGGATGTTAATTCATCCTTCGTTAGACACGGATGCCTTCAGTATCTCCTCTGCACTATAACAACTATTTTTCGTGTCCCCGGACCCTTGCAGGCCCACTGCCACCTGTTAAAGCCAACCTTTGAGGAGTCTATCCCTCTCGGTCAGCTTTTAGTTGTTTTCAGAACAAGAATTATTTTAGGCCGCCACTGGCTGATATCTACCTATCTGTTAGACACGGCTGTCACTGAGAACACATGTACTAAGACTTCAATACTGAAGACAGCGCTCATACATGTTACGTAGCAAGATCTCCGAACTGGATAAGAATCCAGACATCCCGCCCTGTAACCACATAAAACGTTACAAGACATGGGTTACTTTTCACGAAAGCATTATTAGATCATTGTTCTATCGTTATGGTGGGGGGTAAGAGAGACGAATACCCACTGTAAATGGTCTTCCCGCAAGGGCGTGGCAGATCTAAATATCATGCCCAGACATTCTAACAGAATTCGGTGGGGGTACGTATCTCGCCCGTCACCGGGTCCTATGGAACTAACCGTTTACCCTGTCCTTAGGTTTATATACAAGTTGCCCTCTTTTGCACTGCAGTGCGGGAGGTCAGTTTAGTAAATAAAATAATAATAATACATGTGTTTTCGCAGTGCTTTCCTACATTGGCTTAAAGTGCTAACTACTAAGTATCCAAAGATACATGGGAGTGTGTGTGATACCGCACCCTGGCCATCACCGCTCGGAAACCCCAACAGTTTCCCAGAGTCGGATCAGCCCATGGTGTGGAGGGGGACATCCAAACAATTAAGAAGCCACAAGGCTGAGTGGAACATGAAGAGAGACAAAATCTTAGAGTTATGAGTCTTACCGGAGTGCGGGGCTAGATTATCGCACTACCGGAAGAGAAGAGTATATTACAGAGTATGTAATGAAGAAAGTGTCTCTAATCATTTTGAACCTATCCTATTGAGCTGAATAGAAAAGGTTTAGTCGGTAGCATGCCAGGCTAAACAGAGTCATAGCACGGACAGCGACCTCAGTGAAAAATTGTTGATGGCGGGAGAAAGTGCTGCACATATAAGTGTTGCTGTATAGTGTTTCCTACGTGCACTGCAGTCCTATATTTTCTATAAATAAGCAAAACATATGAACGGATGGCCACTGGCCATATATATACATAATCTAACCAGAACAATCAATACGGTATCAAATGATCAAAGGTATATATATATATATATATATATATATATATATATATATATATATATATATATATATATTAGTACAGGTTAACGAACCTACTATAGTGCGGTTAGCAACACATTGACGGAAATGAGAATAATTATCAACAAATACAGAAATTATAACTAGCCGTCCTATGACCGTTACGGTTCCTCTTAGTCATCGGGACCGTTCTTACGGACACAATATAATTAATGAAATACATATAGAGAAATAATTAAACTGTGAAGACTTGGTAGTCATTCTTAAGTTAGGCTACCATGTTACTGAAATTGATACGTCAATCCGTAGTTGACGTGAGATGATATGTTCTTCGGAAGCTGGAAAGTTCCCGCAGGTTGGCTCCCACAAGCTGTTTTCCACAAACAAGACTCCCGCAAGAACACTCATGGCTGGGGAGTACATCACTCAGTGCTGTAAGCCTAATAGAATGTCTAACGAGCAGTCAGCAAAAGATACGATAGTACTACGGTGGTGAAGAAAGTTCCCGTACGCCGATGGCATGGATGGAAAGTGTAAACAATCCGATCACAAGCGAGGGTTGTCAGACGCGAATGAAGATACAAAACAAAGCTTCACAGTGCTGGGTACGTCAGCCAGCTCTGAAGACGCACCGGGCAAAGTTCACTTGCTGCGGTCGAAAGTCAAAAGAACCTACACAATATTAGTGTGGCGACGGTGAAATACCACTTTTAGGCGTGGCCGGAAGATCCGACGAGCCATTCATCAAAGAACATCCTGCCTCTACATCTGTAGACTCACATATTTAGGCCGTAAGGGCCTCACCGCAAATTTGTGTTCCGAGGTAGATATTGATATTCGTGAACAATAATCAGAAGTTCCAAATTACTCCCATAAATGGGGAATTACAAAATTGTTTTAGTGCGGTGGATTGGATAACTACAAGCTACGGGATAAAAACCTGACACATAGTGAAGGAAAACGTATATTGTCTGTCGTGCTGATAGTAGCTGGTACAGATCCAACCTGTTCGGCCCCTGGCCGAGGATGCTCGCGATCACTGGATCGCTCTCCTTTTATACTCCTCGTGACATCACAGGCACAGGCTCCAACCAATCATCGTTCAAGCAACAGCCAATCAGTGCGTAGCTAATAATAGCGCAGCTGAACGTTCTAGAACATTCTAGAAGTTTTGCGTCCACGTAGTTATGATGTCACGGCAATGTTTTGAAGATAATCAAGAAGAGTTTTCCGTGCGGGAGCGGATACGGTAGGAAACTTAGCATATTTTAATAGACGACTTGCGGTGACGTTAGGCAGGGGCTGAATATTCTGTGTGTGGGCGAGCCGTCTCTTTCCTGCGTATGGACGTTCCAGCGTGGTTCCCTTTCTGATTGCTGGGTCAGAAAGGCGAGGGGCGGATGCTGAATAACATGGACCGGAGTTACCCTATTTGTTACAGGCTGCGACGGACCTGGTCCCTCGTCTATGGTAAGTTCGGGTGGAGATGGTGACTGCGGGTAACTTGGAATGTCTATTTCCGCAGGTGTCATAATCACTACCGAAATCGGCCGACTGACTAACACTGTCTTAGACACTATGGTGGCGGGTGTAGTGACCATAGCCGGATGGCTAATAACTGATACAGGTGCTGCTGAGCTGGATTCTGCGGGAGAATTTTGCTTCTTACTCCACTTCAGGACTGGTGTGGATGAAGTGACTGGTACCGGCGTAATGCTTCCAGACGTGTCTGTGGGCAGGATTTCACGTCTGGCTGTTGGTACATTGCTTACGGTAGCCGCAGGAAGACAATGACTAATGGGATATCTATAAGTAGTGTTCTTCGTGTGGGCCATTTTCTCGGTCGGAAGAACTTTGACCGGGAGCCGAGATTCGAAACAGATGGCTAAAACAGCACAATCCTCATTCTCTTCTCCAGGAACTAACGTCACTTCCAACACATGGTGATGATAACGGAGCGTGTGTGCCACCCCATAGCGAGTAGCAGTGTAGAGATACTGGCACGTCACACAAAAAGGCTGACTGGAAGAGATGATCCTTATTAACTTGAAGTGTGCGGTCGGATTTTCTAGTAAAAGTTCTGGTACATGGCTAGCTAACAACGAGTTACACGGGAACCATTTTGGAATTGGTACCGATTGTTCTTCAGACGAATCCGATAACGCTAAATCTTCAAGGAGTGACATCTCGTTTCCGCATGGTAGTTGGCTGCGGGAACCTTATTTAAAACCTAATGCCCTATCTCTTCATTGTTTGTAACTTTCCAGGCCAAATATAATAATGAAATAATAAGAAAACAGCAGAATGTGGTTTGTGACACTAAAGAAGCCTAATGCTATGTTCTTCCCTGGTGTCGAGTTCTGACGGGAAGACAAAGTTTCAGAGCGTGCTTCCTCCTTTTATACTATTTGGTGACGTCACAGGTGGCGGATGACCACACCTAAAAGTTTTAACAGGTGATACGGTCATTCTTATGTGTAGGTTTCCTCATTTTCTGGCCTAGACGTCAGGGGATTGATTCTTCCAGTATAAAGGGGAGTACTTTTAATTATAGGAAGAATGGCTCGTTAAACTTGTCTTAATTTTGCGCATTTAACGGCCTTCAATCAACATAAAAACGTTGTACTACTTTTCCTTTGCAGTGCCTCACCTTTTGATTAGCGTGAGGAGGTTCTCCAGATTGGATGCGTATAAACGTACCTATTTTAATTTTAGGCTGGAGCGCTCGATGGGGTGTGTGGGAGCCAGGTGACGTCAGCGGTAATCTCCCGGACTCAGCCTCGCCACTCCTCCATCACGCTGTGGTAGTCGCGTCTTTGGGCGGCTCTTTTGTTTTAAGCGTTTGATCCAAACTTACTGGAAATAGCAGTAAATGTCACGTGGCTCTAAAAAGCACGTGGTTGATCGGAAACATATATGCTGTTTATGGCGACGGCCAAAATGCTGTTGCTGAGGTGTAGTCTGTTGCAGAAGCGAGAGATAGAAATATATAAGAGATCTTTATAATGTCTTGTATTTGCGTGAGTTCTTTAACATGCGTCTTGGTATATGTCTGTAATAGGTAGTTCTCAGTTCGTGTCGATTATAGACTGGAACGCAAGGAAGAGAATTTTTGAAATTCTCTTTGTAATTATACTGTCAGATTTTTTATGCCACTTTACCGGCCCGTGCGCTAATTATTTGTAGCACGGTAGAGCAGTTGTGTTCTTAATCAACGGTAAAGTTGTAAGTAGTTTGATGTGTGGTTTAAACAGATCTATTCAGGCTGTAGATCAAAGTTACTGATCACGTCAACATAGCTGTGTTTTCTGAGCGGGAGGGCTGCCAATCATTCTCCTCGATGAGTAGAACTAGCTCTGTCCCGGCCTAGACCAGACACATTAGTACCATTTAATAATGGATACATTACAGTACAACTTGCAAAATGTGTGCCACAGTTATTACAATTTACAATGCCGTCGTTCGGAGATTGTGAATACAGTCAACCTGAGTGTCTGTGTTTCTGACATGTTGGTGATTTGATCTGATCTGATACACGTGACTGGCTATCTGTGGATGATACTTGCGCTGCGGTGAAAGTGACACGTTTATGGCCGCCAGTTGCGGGCAGCGGGAGCGAGAGGCGGTATGATTGTCAACTTTATCGAACCCTGAGGGTATTTCACTCTGTAATGGCCAAGCCTGTGGGTGGGACAGAGTTACATTAGAGCACAGATGACCTGTCGGATGCTGTCGTAACTTTGATCAATCCATTGTCGAATTCAACTTTTCAGTAGCAAAATCCTACTCTTGACTGACGACAATGCGGGCATCTTGCTCTCTTAATAATATTGACTGTATTTATGTGTGGATGAAGTCTGTAGATTTAGCTGTTTCCGTATGGCGTCAGGAAAACGGGAAAGGGGAGGATCATTGGACAAACGTCTCTCCCGTGATGCGTACTGTAGATGGCTGTAATGCATTCCTGATATCCATATGATCAGTTCTCCCGTGACTGGATAAGAGGGTGTGCGCGGGAGATTTGTTGGCTGTTGTATGTTGATGATTATGCTGTTGTCAGGATGTCCGGGCTGCTGTATGATGCCAATGTTATAAGCGAAGTGGGCGCATTCCAATTTTCCACGCTGGTGAATGCCAAATCTGTTGTTATTTGCGGGAGGTGTAGTCTGCGGGAGATATTATTTGTGCGGGAGGAATTTGTTGCGGGAATTTTTTTGTCTCTACTGGGAATTAATTAATACTGGTAGGTGCTGCTAAATGCTGTTGTTGCCGATGTTAATTGTCTCTGTTATGCTGAGTATAACCGAGCAAGTATGTGATGTACTCGCAATGATGAATTAACGTATCCAGTCTTGAAGTCAGGTGTGTTCTTGTAGGTGTTGACGTTCTGTTGTGTGATGTTCTGACTGCTCATGGGGGAGTATGGTAGGCCAATTGGATATGGTGGCCTTTGGATAGGGGAATGTGGTCATCTCCCATTACACGACGGTTGGTGTCCTGTCATAGTTTTTAGTCACGGGGAAAATTCAAGCCGAGAGTCTGCTAAATAGGCTGCTTCCCTGCCCACCACGGGGAGTAATGTTGGTCGGTGCGGTGTGGAATGCCACCTCCTCTGTTACAGCAGTCTCTCTCATATCTGAATCTTGACGGTCAACAGACGATGAGTGGAGTGTGAAATGGACTGGGCCGGTGATGTCTGAACTTGGTGTATTGATGAGAGACACGAATTGGAGGGATGACAGTGGTGGGACTTCTGGAGAGGCGGTCCCTTGGGAGGGGAGTGGTTTCACATTTTTGGGAGGCGGTTGGGTACACTTTGTTGTACGGTTTTGCGGTTCTAGACACGCTAAGGCTCCATCCAGCCTCTTCACTTCCATACTATTCACCATATGTTCAACCCCACAGGAAGCATGGCTTGGGTCAGCCTCAGCTTCCGCTTGTGGTAATTCTATGATGGGGGTGGGGCATAGCATGAAGTGGGTGGGAAAGGGAAGCGATCGGAAGAACAACTTATCCCTTCCAGTCGACTTGGATGTCTGTGTGAAAGCTGATCTCGGTGGATGATGGCTGGCCACTGAACGTTGTTGCATGAAAACTGCAGTTGAGCCGGGAGGTGGATATGGGCACCGAAGTGGCTTGCTGTGATTTGGTGCCCTTAGGAGTTTGACTGTTTCTCTGGTTGCGGTGTGTGATGGTCGGGAGCAGGCGTTGTAGAGGGAGGTCGGTTATGACACCGCTCCCTCCAATGTCCTGGCTGACCGCATCCGAAACAGGTGTTCGATGGCGGTGCGGTGCTGGTGGTGTTTGCTGTCCTAAACTCTGTGGTGGCGAGGTTGGTGCTGAGTGTTGTAACTAAATTGGTGAGTGTGGAGATTTGCTTGTTAATCTCGTCTATACGTTCTCTCATGTTGCCGTTGTTGTTGTTGTTTCGCTGGTTCCCGTGCCCAGGGGCCCCATTGTAATTTCCTCTACGAGCATGCCCCCTTCCTCCAGGCACTTGATTTTGACTGGAATTCTGCACATCTGGTGGTGGTGGTGGTGTTTGTGTGGCCGGTGTCGTTGAACTGGGGGGAGCACTAGTGGGCGGGGCGATTGCTGCACCCTCTATCTCGTTGATAGGATGAAGTTGGCAACGGATACTCTTCTCCCGCTCCAGAAAGTTCTCTATGCGAACTGCAGTTGCCGTTAATTGGGCCAAACTCCTGTGGGCGCCGAGAAATAGTTTTTCTTTCAGGGCGGGTTCACTGCTTAATGCATCGATGAAAGTATCGAGATGCAAATGAATCACGCCCTCCGTATTGGTGGTTGGATATGCATGGGTGACTAGCCTCCTGATTCGGCTAGCAAACTCGGGAATAGTTTATCCGAGGGCTGTGTTGCCAAATCACTCCGTCAGTGCTTGTTCCAATTGTGTGTAGGTGGGTGTGTAATCAGTTCCCAGATCCGCAAGAACTTTGAGGGCTTTTCTGGATAGCTTTGCGGTGAGATATTCACCCGTTTGCCAATCGTTCCAGCGGTTAGTCCGACTTATGATTTCGAACTGTATCTTATAATTGGTCCAGTCATTCTCCCCACTAAACTCGGGAGGGAGGATGACGCGGCCAAGACTGCAGGAAGAATGCGGCGGCTGAAAACCGGGTGTTGCAGGTATCTGGGAAGTTGATGAATATGCTGAGGTTGGTCGTGGTGCAGGTGGCGGTGGTGTTGGTGTTTCCCGTCGATGCAGATGCCGAGGAGCCAGGACATGCATACTCCAATTTAATGAGTCGGCCCCGTTTGTAGAGCCATAGACCGGCATGGGTCTATAGACGGGAGGTGGATTGTTGTGAAGATTGCGTGGTCATTCCTCCTAAGGTGAGGACTGACGTTCCTCATATGGTGGTGGTGCAGTCGGCTGATGGTCGTGATGTGTTGCATGACTGATATACCAGCGAAATGGTGGTGCCGATTCCTCCCGATAATGCCACGGTGATCCCCTTGAGAATAGAGTTTTGCTAGAAGGGGGCCGTGCGGCAGGTTGTCGGTGTTGTGGATTATCACCCGGCCATACAGTTTCCGTAGATGACACGGGTGAATGATAGTAGTCTGAAGGGCTGTAGATATGCCCATAATCAGGTCTTTGTCAGAGTCGTCCACGATTCGGCCCTGTTGGTGTTGGTCTGTCGCGGATGTCCGATATGGTTCTGAACTCCGTTCCCGCCTGTGAGGCATCTCGAAAGGTGACATCGCTAAAAAGCAAAAACTGGGTATAGTGCGGGGTTGTTGATTCTGCCGAATTTCTGGCATAGTAGGTGAGCATGTGTGCTGAGAATCCATCGTAGGACACTACCTCTCGCTAAATGGATAAATGGAGATGGTATTGAACTGAGCTCACCATAAGGTGTGGGCGTGAGTTCGCTGTGGGTTACTATTGATGTTCTTCGGGCCCCACATCGGGCGCCACTTGTAGCTCGCCGGGTAGAGTCGGGCCGTTGCGGTGTAGTATGTCGACTCACCGTGCCAAAAGTGTGCGACGAGTGATGACGCTGGTTAGCATCCGGTCTCGGGGTGATGGACTTGTACGAAACTGCCCTGCGGGAAACAAGCACCGGCTCCTAAGGCCGGTGGAACTCAATCGTTCCGGTGGGGCCGTGCGACCATCGTCGTGAACATTAAACACAACTGTCTCACCCCAAGAATTTGTGTCACCGGTATGCCTGTCCATAGCAATTTCGTGATCTATAGATTTACAAGATTTGCTTTGGTGACCTAAAAATATAAGTCTATACAATGAGTTTACCTAAACAATTATAAATATGCCAGATAATACTACAGTAAGAGCATACGAAAATACGAGACACAGAGACAGGTAGATGCACTTTTAAACATGGGGCTCCCGGAGGTACCACACAGACTCGTATGTCCGCAGAGGTATCCCCACAAGGGAGGCTCCCGTACATGAGACTTAGCTATTTAACTTAATATAAGTTATTATACCTCCAAGCTGAAAGGAAGAAGGTTATCTCGGATGAAGAAGTTATGTTTAAAGTTATGATTTATGTCTAATATTTCAACCAAAAATGCTTTTAGAAAGAAAAGACCATACTTAGTGAGATTATGACTACAGGGGTGCGTACTGTTTTACGTGAAGACGGGACGAGTGATTCCCGATGGATTCCCTCATCACCGTCTTATGTGATTTTTGGTATGCTGAATTAGTAGTTGCCGCTTTATTTATACGGGCCTTCTACTTTGCTTAATTCACTTGTACCCTTTGGCCTTCCTGGTGTAGTTCACTGTCCCCGCCACGCCGGACGGATGCCCAGTTCCCCACACAGGATGCAGCCCAAGCTAGGTACCTTTCTGTACATGCCTGAAATAAAGACCTTTCCAAGTTATGGGGCCATAATCCGGGACAGAGTCAAGATGCACACTGACGACTCCCGAGCTGAGTGAACACAGTACTGGGCACCAATAGCGTCGTCTCGGCAAGGGGCTGTAGCGCCGCATAGACCGTATCATGGAGGTGATGTCCGCTAGACGCATCGCAGCTAAGGCCTTCGCGCAGTCATACTTTGACGTCATTTTAGCTGAGAGCCTTGCGCAGATCGTACAAAACAGATCATCCACCCCATGGGTACCTGGGTGCCAGACGGCTCCACCCATCCGGCAAGTGACAGGTTACACCGTCTCACACAAATACCCTCCTGCTTCCCAAAGAATCACTTTTCATAACCTCTGATCACAGGAGGCATGACTCGCAAGACGAAAGCTTGCCATGGCCTGATTGTACATTGAGCCATCTTGATCAAACAGATGAACTGACATGATCAAGACGACCGGCCGGCAACCCAGTCGATAGCGATCACCATCTGAGCTCACGCTCAAGGGCAACCGATGGTCTGATCCATACCTATCTGCCAACAGAATACGAACTTTGACCGTTTTCCCCGGCCTTGCCTGCATGGCCTCCAACAAACCGTGTTCTGAAAGGGTTTGCAGAGCCTTGTAGTGCTCTGGGTGTGGACTGTCATCCACGTACCACGCATGTCCACTTACTGAGATTGGATGAACCAAAAATCTCAGTAGCTCAAACAATACGCCGACTAGACGGTACCACAGTAGGATGTTAATTCATCCTTCGTTAGACACGGATGCCTTCAGTATCTCCTCTGCACTATAACATTTTCGTTTCCCGGACCCTTGCGGGCCCACTGCAACCTGTTAAAGCCAACCTTTGAGGAGCCTATCCCTCTCGGTCAGCTTTTAGTTGTTTTCAGAACAAGAATTATTTTAGGCCGCCACTGGCTGATATCTACCTAGTTGTTAGACACGGCTGTCACTGAGAACAGATGTACTAAGACTTCAATACTGAAGACAGCGCTCATACATGTTACGTAGCAACATCTCCGAACTGGATAAGAATCCGGACATCTCGCCCCGTAACCACATAAAGCATTATAAGACATGGTTTACATTTCACGAAAGCATTATTAGGCCATATCTCCTATCGTTATGGTGGGGGTAAGAGAGACGAATGCACACCGTAAATGTCCTTCCCGTAAGGGCATGGCAGATCTAAATATCATGCCCAGACAATTTAACAGAATTCGGTGAGAATACGTATCTTGGCGGTCACCGGGTCCTATGGAACTAACCAGTTTACCTTTTGTTAGGTTTATATACAAGTTACCAGTTTTGCACTGCGGTGTGGGAGGATTGTCAGTAAATAAAAATATAATTAATACATGTGTTTTCGCAGTGCTTTCCTACATTGGCTTAAAGTACTATCTACTACGTATCCAAAGATACACGGGAGTGTATGTGATACTGCATCCTAGCCATCACCGCTCGGAAACCCCAATAGTTTCCCAGAGTCGGATCATCCAAACAATTAAGAAGCCACAAGGCTAAGAGGAATATGGAGAGAGACAAAATCTTAGAGTTATGAGTCTTACCGGAGTGCAGGGCTAGATTATCGCACTGCCGGAAGAGAAGAGTATATTACACAGTATGTAATGAAGAAAGTGTCTCTAATCATTTTGAACCTATCCTATCGAGCTGAATAGAAAAGGTTTAGTCGGTAGCATGCCGGGCTAAACAGAGTTATAGCATGGACAGCGACCTCCATGAAAAATTGTTGGTGGTGGGAGAAAATGCTGCATATATAAATCTTGCTGTATAGTGTTTCCTACGTGCACTGCAGTACTATATTTTCTATAACTAAGCAAAACAAGTTAACTGGCCATATACATACATAATCTAACCAGAACAAACATACGGTGTCAAACGATTAAGATATATATATTAATACAGGTTAACGAACCTACTATAGTGCGGTTAGCAACACATTGAAGAAAATGATAATAACTATTAACAAATACAGAAATTTTAACTATCGGTCCTAGGACCGTTACGGTTCCTTATAGTCATCGGGACTGTTCTTACGGACAAAATATAATTAATGAAATACATATAGAGAAATAATTAAACTGTGAAGTATAGTTACTTGAATACTCGGTAGTCATTCTTAAGTTAGGCTACGGCGTTATTGAAATTGATACATCAATCCGTAGTCGACGTGAGATGTTCTTCGGAAGCTGGAAAGTTCCCGTTGGTTCCCGCAAGCTGTTTTCCGCAAACAAGACTCCCGCAAGAACACTCATGGCGGGAGTACATCACTCAGTGCTGTAAGCCTAATAGAATGGCTAACGAGCAGTCAGCAAAAGATATGATAGTACTACGGTGGTGAAGAAAGTTCCTGTACACTGATGGCATGGATGGAAGGTGTAAACAACCCGATCACAAGCGGGGGTTGTCAGATGCGAATGAAGATACAAAACAAAGCTTCACGGTGCTAGGTACGTCAGCCAGTTCTTAAGACGCACCGGGCAGAGTTAAAATGTATCCGGATTCTCTCCCAGTTCAGAGATCCCACTAAGTAACATGTATGAGCAGTGTCTACAGTGTTGATGTCCTCGGGCATCTGTTCTCCATGACAGCCGTGTTTAATAGCTAGGTAGATATCGGCCAGTCGCGGCCTAAATTAATTCTTGTTTTGAAAACAACTAAAAGGAATTAAGCAAAGCAGAAGACCCGCAGAAATAAAGCGGCAACTACTAACTCAGCATATTAGGCATCACATAAGACGGTGATGAAGGAATCCATCGGAATTCAGAACCATCTCGGATATCCGCGACAGGCCAATTCCATCAGGGCCGAATCGTGGACGACTCCGACAAAGACCCGACTACGGGCATATCTACAGCCCTTCAGACTACTATTGTTCACCCGTGTCATCTATGGAGACAGTATGGCCGGGTGATAATCCACCACATAGACAACCTCCCGCACCGCCCCCTTCTAGCGAAATGCCATATTCAAGGGGAACACTGCAGACCACCGCCATATGAGGAATGACAGTCCTCACCATGGGAGGAACGACCGCGCACGCTTCACCACAATCCGCCTCCCATTCATAGACCCATCCCGGTCTATGGCTCAACAAGCGGGGTGGACTCAGTAAATTGAAGTACGCATGTCCTAGCTCCTCGGCATCGGCATCGATGGGAGACACCAACACCACCGCCACCGCCATCACGACCAACTTCAGTTCAATCATCGACTTCTCAGATACCCGCACCACCCGGATTTCAACCACTTCACTCTTCCCGCCGTTTTGGCTGAGTCATCCTCCCTCCCGAATTTAGTGGGGAGAATGACTGGACCAATTATAAAATCCAGTTCGAAATAATAAGTCGGACGAGTGGAACGAGCACTCACGGAGCGATTTGGCGACACAGCTCTCAGAGAAATTAGTCGTCTTCAACTTAAAAATCTTCGACGACGGGCGGGAGAAACTCTTCCTGAGTTAGCTAGCCAAATTCGGAGGCTAGTCACCCGCGCATATCCGAGCACCAATACGGAGGGCATACTTCACTTGCATCTCGATACTTTCATCAATGCATTAAGCATTGAACGCGCTCTGAAAGAAAAGCTATTTCTCGGCGACCACGGAAGTTTAGCCCAATTAACAGCAACCACGGTTCGTATTGAGAACTTTCTAGAGCGGGAGAAAAATAGCCGACGCCAACTCCATCCTATCAATGAGATAGAGGGTGCAGCTATCACCCCACCCGCTAGTGCTCCCCCCAGATCAGCAACACCAACTGCACAGACACCACAACTATCAGATATGCAGAAGCCCAGTCAGAATCAAGCGCCTGGAGGAAGGGGCCGTGCCCGCAGAGGAGGGTATAGCAGAGACCCCAGTGCACGGGAACCAGCGCAACAACAACAACAACAACAACAACAACAACAACAACAACAACGGCAACATGAGAGAGCGGATAGAAGAGATCAATAAGCAGATCTCAGCACTCACCAATTTAGTAACCACACTCAGCACCAACCTCGCCATCACACAGTTTAGAACAGCAAATACTACCAGCACCACACCCCACCGAACACCTGTTTCGGATGCGGACAGCCAGGACATTGGAGGGAGTGGTGTCCTAACCGACCTCCCTCCACAACACCTGCTCCGGACCGCACCACACCACAACGAGAGAAACCATCAAACTCCTAAGGGTACCGAAATCTAAAGAGCCACTTCAGTGCCCGCATTCCTCTCTCGGTTCAACTGCAGCTTTCACACGTTCAGTGGCCACACATCATCACAGAAAGTAACTGATACATCAACACCAAAAAGCACGGCTTCCAATATGTCCGGCCCTACGTTTCCTCCCCCATCCGCAGCAAGGACATCCCCTTCTTTTTCCATACACGACAAACCTTCTTTTCTATGAAAAATGACAGAGGTGGGTTGTAGTACCTCCGCTGAAACAACGTTTTTGAAAGCACCACATCCCGCCAGCAAGACACTAGATTATCGGTGACCTCTGGTGGTAGCCAGAAAATCAGCCCAATCAGCATCATCTTCCGCATCCACAGACAGTAGCGATTCGGGAGAGACAATTCATTCCACCTCATGGATTCGCAAGTGCCGACATAGACAGAGGAACGCACGTCCATGGAGACCGTGCTGTTTCTTCTGTGCTTGCACAGGTAGACCTTATCCATCATCCCATATGCGCCACCATCTATACCAATACTGCTCACACAGAAAGGACAACAACACCACCACCATTGCTACCTCCAGCTCTGTCTTCACCGAAGCCTACACCCCAGCAGAGACGACGACCTGGCCCATTCCTCACTCAGCCATCTGCAACATTACGAGAAGCAATACGGAAACAATCGGAATATATACAGAGTGATGCTGCTCCAATGCCATTATCGCAGACAGCACCATTGGAAACTCTTCCGCAGGTTCATCGAAAGGTAATCTACAAATGTGCCTGTCTGTTTAGTGGTGTTTCCACTAGCTCTGCCGTCGACACCGGAGCTTCTATTACAGTATTTAACCAGTGCTTATATGAGAGCATCCCACCTCATAAAAAGGCCCCCCCCCTTAAGCCTACAAATATTTACCCGCAGACGGCTACGGGAGCAGATGTACCCTTGGCCAGTGTGGTTAATTTAGTCATTCAAATAAAGGAGATGCAATTCATTCAGAAATTTGTCATCGCCTCCATTCATAAGGACGCCCTACTTGGCTCTGATTTTCTCAGTGCCAGCGAAGCCATCATACTCTGCAGACAACAGGAACTTGACATACACGGCCGGCGAATACCTCTCGGACCAGCATCATCATTATACGATATGTGTGCGGTAATACTATCAAGTACCGCCACGGTTGAACCGGGACAGGAACGAATCCTATGGGCCACCGCACCAAAGTTAGGAAGCAACACACACATCGCCATGCTGGAACCCGACCCTGATTATATGATCGCCCCACAATGCACAAGTCCCCGCATAATAGTGGACACTACTGATAAAGGGAAGATACCCTTTAGAGTGTTCAATGGTACCGCAGATCCCATCACTCTAGAACCGGGAGTACGCTGAGGCCATTTAGGGGACATAATTTCACTGGAAACAGCTGCACTTTCTGATACAACACCACCGCTGACTGATAATTTACCCGAACATCTACACGATTTATATCTGCGTGCCACTGTCGGATTACTGCAATCACAAAAACGAGAAATTCGGAAACTATTACATAAATATCGCGATAGTTTTTCCTCTGGAGATATGGATCTTGGAGAGACTCATCTCATACGACACTCCATCGATACAGGCAATAATCGCCCCGTATGACAACCGGTACGACGTCTTCCTTTCACAAAGAAGCGGAAGCACACCAACAAGTAAATGACATGTTGGGAACGGGTATTATTGAACCCTCAGCTTCTCCATGGGCTAGCCCTATAGTGCTAGCAGGAAAAAAGGACAGAACCTTGCGGTTTTGTATTGACTACTGCCGCCTTAATGATATTAGCGTTAAAGACGCTTATCCGTTACCTCGGATGGATCAGGCCTTGGATTCCTTCCCTGCAGAGCCATGGATGAAGCTGATATGGAAAAGACAGCATTCGTTTGTAGGGACGGCCTTTTCCAATTCCGCAGGATGCCCTACTGGTTGTGCAACGCTCCCGGAACTTTTGAATGACTCATTGAGCAGGTATTGACTACCCTGCAATGGGAGATCTGTCTCTGTTACATCGATGGCGTAATAGTCTTCGGACCAACGTTTGAGCAAACCGTAATAAATTTGGACACCATGCTATCATGATTCCACACTGCCAATTTGAAACTCAAACCGAAGAAATGTCATCTCTTTAGACAGAGTGTTGAGTTTCTGGGACACGTCATATCCGGTGATGGAGTGGCTACTCAGCTGTAAAAAACAAAGGCAGTAGCAGAGTGGCCGCAGCCCTCTTCAGTTACGGAAACACTCGCAGCCCTCTTCAGTTACGGAAACACTGAATTTTCTTGCCCTATGCCAGTACTATCGCCGCTACTTCCGACATTTCAGCGAGATTGTTTCACCCCTCTACCAGATCACTGAGAAGGATCGACCATTTGAGTGGACGAGTGAGTGTGAAGGCTCCTTCAAGGCGCTGATGGAACTCTTGTCGACCGCCCCGATTCCTGCTCACCCTAATCCAAACCTCGATTTCATCTTAGACACTGATGCGTCAGCTTTCGCTATCGGCGCAGTTCTATCACAGGTCACCGAAGACGGAACAGAGCAGGTCTTTGGTTACGGTTAGCGTACTCTGAATAAAACGGAGAAAAGATATGCAATCACCAAGCAAGAATCTTTGGCGGCAGTCCATTTCGTCAAATATTATAAACACTTCCTGTATGGGCGCCCTTTTACACTCCGTACACACCATGCCTCACTACGGTGGCTCAGGAACTTAAAAAATCTAAAGGGGCAGATAGCTAGATGGTAGGAATCCCTGCAGGCCTATAACTTTAACGTTGTTCACTGTCCCGGCAAATTGCATGGAAATGCTGATGCCCTTAGCAGAATCGGCGCGGAGGCTGAACACGAAGAGGGCGACACTGTGACACAGTCAACACAGCCATCTCCAGAGTTCCCCCGAATTGAGGTGCGCAGAGTGGAATCCGGAGAAAATCGCACACCACCAAACAACAGACGTGCAGACACGAAATATATACGTGTGGATTCAGGAGGGGGTACATCCTCCTAATGAATCAGTGGGACCTTTATCTCCCACGGCTAAATATTATTACCAACGGTTCGAACAATGTCAATTAATAAATAACGTTCTGTACATTAATGACCGTTTGGTAGTTCCAGAAAGTTATCAAGAACTTATATTGAAACAACTACATGATAACGCCGAAAATGTGGCCATGGAAAGGACTGTTGCCCGTATCAAACTGAGATTCCACTGGATCGGGATTCGCAATAGTGTCAAGGCATGGTTTGCCAAATGTATCCCGTGCCAAAGACACCCAACACCATATCGCACCATCTCAAATTAAGATTGTTGGTGCACCGTGGGAGCGAGTGGCTATCGACGTGCTCGGACCCTTGAATATGACGGATGATTGAAATAAATACATCCTCGTGTTACAAGATTATTTTACGAAGTGGGTAGAAGCATTTGCTTTGCCGGACCAAGAGGCATCCACCGTAGCGGAGGTCTTGGCCAGCAATGTGTTCTGTCGCTTTGGTATGCCTTATGAGTTGTACTCCAATCAAGGAAGTAAATTTGGGAGCCGGCTCATATCAGAGCTCTGCAAATCATTCCATATCGTCAAAACAAGGACAACTCCATACCACCCCCGGAGTGACGGGATGGTAGAGAGATTCAACAGAACTTTCGCGGAGCTGCTTACGAAGGAAACATGCCTTGATTGTAGAGATTGGGACCTATGGCTCCCGTATGTACTCATGGCTTACCGCACTTCGGAACATTCCAGCACGGGCTACACCCCTGCTCGGTAAATGTTAGGCTATGAATTAGCCTTACCCCTGGACCTGGCCATGCCATGGATACCAGGGTAGAAAAATTCACCATCTCTCTATGTCGAACTCCTGTGGCAAAGGATAGAACAGGCCCATGAGTTAGTGAGAGAAACCCTATCCACTGCACACCGGCGGCAAAAGACATGGCATGACCGGAGGGTGCATGGAAATCCGTATGAAGCAGGAAGAAAGGTTTGGGTACATGATTCACGACGGTCTGCAAACGTGCGAAGTAAACTGAGTTACCAGTGGAAAGGCCCCTATGTGGTAGTAGGTAAAACGTCAGACGTGACCTATCGCATCCGTGCTTCAGATGGCCTGACCTCAGTCATCCACTTCGATCCACTTAAACCTTGTGTCAGTGACGACCCAGCACAAGAGCTCGGACTGGGCGTTGTTCATGACACCGGTACCCAGACAGATATTTCTACGGAAATTGGTATTCTCATGGTTAACACAGAGCACCGTGGTGCTAGTTCAGCCCCAGTTCTACCAAGCCAGAATGTGGGTGGGCAAGCCGCTAACGCTGACGACGATGACGAGATACGTACTCGCCCTCTCCCTCACCAGCGTGGGTCTACTAGATCTGGGAAGTCGAATCTGAAGAATTTTGGGTTTGCTTTGTCCAAGGGACCGGATGGAAAAGTCGTTCTTCCGATCTCTTCCCATTCCCACCCACTTCATGCTATGCCCTCCATCATAGAGTTACCACAAGCGGAGGCTGAGGCTGACCCAAGCCATGCTTCCTGTGGAGTGGAACATGTGGTAAATAGCATGGAAGTGAAGAGGCTGGATGAAGCCTTGGCGTGTCTAGAACCACAGCACCGTACAACAAGGTGAACCCAACCACCTCCTGAAAACGCCAGACCAAGTCCCTCCAAAGCAGCACCCATATCCATAACCGCACCAACACCCCAAATCCAACTGGCATCCCTTATCTACACACCAAGTTCAGACATCACCAGCCCAGTCCAATTCACACTCCGCTCATCATCTGTTGACTGTCAATCTTCAGGTATGAGAGAGACTGCTGTAACAGAGGAGGTGGCATCCCGCACTGCACCGACCAACATTACCCCCCCCCCCCCCCCCACCACTACAACTACACCTCCCGCAAATAATAACAGACTTGGCATTCACCAGCGTGGAAAACTGGAATGCGCCCACTTCGCTTCAAACATTGGCATCATACAGCAGCCCGGACATCCCGACAACAGCATTATCATCAACAAACCACAACCAACAAATCTCCCGCACACACCTTCTTATCCAGTTACGGGAGAACTGAGCATATGGATATCAGGAATACACCACAGCCATCTACAGTACGCGTCACGGGAGGACGTTTGTCCAACGTTCCTCCCCATTCCCTTTCTCCCGACGTCGTACGTGAACAGCTAAACTACATGATTCATCTCCACGTAATAACAGTCAATATTATTAAGAGAGCAAGATGCCCACATTGTCATCAGTCACGAGTAGGATTTTACTACCGAAAAGTTGAATTCGACAATGGATTGAACAAAGTTACGACAGCATCCGACAGGTCATCTGCGCTCTAAAGTAGCTCTGTCCCGCCCACGGGCTCGGCCATTACAGAGTGAAATACCCTCAGGGTTTGATAAAGTTGACATTCACGCCGCAACCCTCCCCCTTGACTAAGAGGGATAGGCTCCTCAAACGTTTGGGGGGGGGGGGGTGCGGGAAACAGGTGGCAGTGGGCCCGCGTGGGTCCGGGGACATGTAAAAAAAGAAAAATGGTGTATAGTGCAGAGGAAATAGTGAAGGCCTCCGTGTCTAACGAAGGATGAATTAACATCCTACTGTGGTACCGTCTAGTCGGCGTCATGTTCGAGCTGCTGAAGTTTGAATTCGTCCTGTCTCTGTAAGTGGACATGCATGGTACGTGGATGACAGTCCACACCCAGAACATGTCTGGCAGACTAGAAGTCCCCTGTGTTTGCTAGGGATGCCCTGCAGGCAATGGCGGGGAAAACGGTCAAAGTTCGTATTCTGTTGGCAGATAGGTATGGATCAGACCGTCGGTTGCCCATGAGCGTGAGCTCAGATGGTGATCGCTATCGACTGAGTCGCCGGCCGGTCGTCTTGATCATGTCAGTTCATCTGTGTGATCAAGATGGCTCAATGTACAGACAGGCCATGGCAAGCATTCGTATTACGAGTCATGCCTCCTGTAATCAGAGGTCATGAAAAGTGATTCTTTGGGAAGCAGGAGGGTATGTGCGTGAGACGGTGTAATCTGTCACTTGCCGGATGGGTGGAGCCATCTGGCACCCAGGTACCCATGGGGTGGATGATCTGTCTAAGTACGATCTTTACAGGGCCTTTCAGCTAAAACGACGCAAAGTACGATCTATGCGAGGGCCTTAGTTGCGATGCATCTAGCAGACATCACCTCGGTGGTACGGTCTATGCGGGGCTACGGCCACTTGCCAAGATGACCCTATTGGCACCCAGTACTGTGTTCGCTCGGCTCGGGAGTCGTCAGTGTGCATTTTGACTCGGATTATGTCCCCCTAACTTGGACAGGTCTTTATCTCAGGCATATACGAAAAGGTACCTAGCCTAGACTGCATCCTCTGCGGGGAACTTGGCGTCCATCCATCGTGGCGGGGACAGTGAACCACACCGGGAAAGCCAAAGTGTACAAGCGTCCCGCACTTAGCGGCCATAAACAAGTCACCATCACCACAGCGCAAGTACCATCCACAGAGAACCAGTTACGCATAACAGATTCAAATCACCAACATGAACACAGACACTCAGGTTGACTGTATTCGCAATCTCCGAACGACGGCATTGTAAATCGTAAAAATTGTGGCACACATCTTTGCGAGTTGTACTGTAATTTAGCCATTATTAAAATGGTACAAATGTGTTTAGTCTAGGATGGGATGGAGCTACTTCTACCCATCGAGGAGAATGCTTGGCCAGCCCTCCCGCTCGGAAAACACAGCTATCTTGACGGAATCAGTAACATTGATCTACTGCATGAATAGATTTGTTTAACCCACGCATAAAAATTACTTGCAACTTTGCTGTTAAATTTTTGTTTAAGAACATAACTGCTCTACCGTGCCACAGATCATTAGCGCATGGGCCGGTAAAGCGGCATAAAAATCTTGCAGTAAAATCACAGAGAGAATTTCACAAATTCTCTCCCGTGCGTTCCAGTCTATAATCAACATGGCTGAGAACTACCCATTACAGACACCTACCAAGACGCATGTTAAAGAACTCGCGCAAATACGGGACATTATAGAAATCTTGATGTAACATATGTATTTTTATCTCTCGCTTCTGCAACAGACTACATCTCAGCAACAGCATTTTTGACTGTCGTCATAAACAGCATGTACTTCCAGTGAGTTGGATCAAACGCTTTAAACAAAAGAGCTGCCCAAAGACGCAACTACCACAGCGTGATGGAGGAGTGGCGAGGGTGAGTCCGGGAGATTACCACTGACGTCACCTGGCTCCCACGCACCCCATCAGATGCTCCGGCCTAAAATTCGAATAGGCAAGTTTATAAGCATCCAACCTGGAAAACCGCCTCACGCTAATTAAAAGGTGAGGCGTCGCAAGGACAAAGTAGTACCGCATTTTTTTGTTGATCGGAGGCTGTTAAATGTGCAAAATAAAGACAAGTTTAATGAGCCATTCCTCCTATAGTTACAAGTACTCCCTTATATGGGAGGAATTAATCCTATGACGTCCAGGCCGAAAAGCAAGGAAATATTCACATAAGAATGACCGAATCACTTGTAAAACTTTTTAGGTGTGGTCATCCGCCGCCTGTGACGTCACCAAATAGTATAAAAGGAGGAAGCGCGCTCTGAAACTTTGTCTTCCCGTCGAAATTCGACACCAGGGAAGAACATAGCATTAGGCTTCTTTTGTGTCGCAAACTAAATTCTGCTGTTTTTCTTATTATTATTTTGTTATTATATTTGGCCTGGAAAGTTATAAACCATGAAGAGATAGGGCATTAGGTTTTGAATAAAGTTCCCGCAACTAACTACCATGCGGGAACCAGATGTCACTTCTTGAAGATCTAGCGTTGTCGGATTCTTCCGAAGAAGAATCGATGCCAGTTCCGAAGCAGTTCCCGTGTAACTCATTGTTGACTAGCGGAGAGCCATGTACCAGAACTTTCACTAGGAAATCCGACCGCACCCTGCATATTAATAAGGACCATCTCTTCCAGTCAGCCTTCTCTGTGACGTGCCAGTATCTCTACACCGCTACTCGCTATGGGATCACTCACGCGCTCCGTCATCATCATCATCGTGTGTTGGAAGTGACGTTGGTTCCTGTGGAAGAGAATGAGGATCGTGCCGTTCTAGCCATTCGGTTCGAATCTCGGCTCCTGGTCAAGGTTCTCCCGACCGAGAAAATGGCCCGCACGAAAAACACCACGCGTAGATATCCTATTGGGCATCATCTTCCCGCAGTTACAGCAAGTAATGTACAGACAGCCAGACGTGAAATTCTGCCTGCAGTCTCGTCTGGAAGTGTTACGCCGGTACCTATCACTTCATCCACACTGATCCTGAAGCAAAGTATGAAGCAGAAATCTCCCATAAAATCCAGTACGGCGGCTCACCCATCAGTTAATATCCAGTCAGCTACGGTTACCACACCCACCACCGTAGAATTGCAGACAGTAGTAGCCAGTCAGCCAATCTCAGTGATGATTATGACACCTGCGGAGATAGACATTTCCAGTTATCCGCTGTCACCATCTCCACCTGAACTTACCATAGATGAAGAACCGGGACCATCACATCCTGTGACAATCAGGGTAACTCTGACCCGTGTTATGCAGCGTCCGCCTCCTTGCCTTCTGACCCCGCAATCAGGAAGGCAACCACACCGGAACGACCATACGCAGGAAAAAGATGGATCGCCCACACCCAGGATATCTATCCCGTACCTAACATTACTGCTAGTCATCTGCTAAAGTACGCTAAGTTCCGAAAGATGTCGTCTCCTGCTGTATCCGTTCCTGCACCATGTCTTCAGCCGACGGTACAGCTCACCGCCATCACCACGACAACAGCGACCACCACACCAGCTACAACTGCCATCATCACAACAGCTACCATCACCACAACATCAGCAACATTGGCAACTACTAGTACCGCCGCTGCTACACGGACGGATATCTTGGAAACCAGCGGTAACTGTGAGAGACATCATGGATGCCCATATTTCCACTACCATCACTTCGGATGTTTCGGACAGTGGTGATAATAATAATGATGAGAGCATTTCAGCAATGACAGTGTATCCACTGCGACCTACCACAGTCAGTCGCGGGACCCAAACTCAATGGGGAAATTTCGCTGCTGAGGTGTAATCATGTGTAATTCAACAGAAATGGTAATCGGCGATTCGTGGAAATGTGTTAATTATTACTTTATTTTTGAAATACCTTTCTTCTTATTTTATATGTTGGATCAATTGAATCCCGACCCTAGGATGACTACGGTTATCCCACACAGCCGCACACTTTAAGTGCCCGGCTGTGTCTCATATGAAATGAGCACTGTGGACTCTAATGTTGTAAGAACGTCATGTGCGACGTAAAGAATACAACCTCCCACAGTGCAATACCGTCACTGATAAACCAGTTTTTAAGTTATTATTATATATCTTATTTTTCTTATTGTTTTTCTTCGTGTCTCAGACGTCAGCACGAATATGGGGTCAGCATGAGCTGCCTGTTGCGGACCCGCAAGGACAGGCCGCAAATCGTTATTTTAGATATATATATAATAATAATACTTGGTGATACGTGTTGTGCGCCCCTTTATTTACCCGGGGTACGCAAGTAATTCGGTGTGATTAATAAAAACATACCTCATAAGGGTATGTTACATAGGTAATATTTATATACCTTGTCTTTTTGTTATTATATTTTTATATATATTTACAAACTTAAATTGTGGTACGTTGGAGCTTGGGTGTTCTTTGCAGAGATTATGATTATCTGCACTCAACAGGAACACCCATGCGAGCTATTGTTTAGGATCATAAACTAAATAAAGTTATAGCATGCACCGTAATATTAATAATAAAAAGAACACAAAAAGGAAAGGCCTGACAAATAATTCCAGGTCAAAAATTGAAAATTAAAAGTATGCCGCACTAAAACAATTTTGTAACTCCCCATTTACGGGAGTAATTTGGAACTTTTGATAATCGTTCACAAATACAACAGCTACATTCGGAACACAAATTTGCGGTGAGGCCTTTATGGCCTGAATATGTGAATCTACAGATGTAGAGGCAGGATGTTCTTTGATGGATGATTCACAGCTGGTTGACGTACCCAGCACCGTGAAGCCTTGTTTTGTACCTTCATTTGCCTCTAACAACCCCCGCTATTGCTCGGGTTGTTTACACCTTCCATCCATGCCATCGGTGTATGGGAACTTTCTTCACCACGTAGTACTATCGTATCTTTTGCTGACTGCTCGTTAGACATTCTATTAGGTTTACAATGCTGAGTGATGTCCTTCCCTCACCATGAACGTTCTTGCGGGAATCTTGTTTGTGGACAACAGCTCGCGGGAACCAACCTGCGGGAACCAGCCAGCGGGAACTTTCCAGCTACCGGAGAGCTCATCATCTCACGTCGACTACGGATTGATGTGTCAATTTCAGTAACACGGTAGCCTAACTTGGGAATGACTACCAAGTATTCAAGTAACTATACTTCACAGTTTAATTATTTCTCTATATAGGTTTTGTTAATTATATTGTATCCGTAAAAACGGTCCCGATGACTAAAAGGAATCATAGCGGTCTTAGGACCGATAGTTATAATTTCTGTATTTGTTAATAGTTATTATCATTTTCTTCAATGTATTGCTAACCACACTATAGTAGGTTCGTTAACCTGTATTAATATATATATATCTTAATCGTTTGACACTGTATGTTTGTTCTGGTTAGATTATGTATGTATATGGCCAGTGGCCATCCGTTAACTTGTTTTGCTTAGTTATAGGACTGCGGTGCACGTAGGGAACACTACACAGCAACATTTATATATGCAGCATTTTCTCCCGCCACCAAAAATTTTGCACTGAGGACGCTGTCCATGCTATAACTCTGTTTAGCCCGGCATGCTACCGACTAAACCTTTTCTATTCAGCTCGATAGGATCGGTTCAAAATGATTAGAGACACTTTTTTCATTGCATACTGTATAATATACTCTTCTCTTCCAGCAGTGCGATAATCTAGCCCTGCACTCCGATAAGACTCATAACTCTAAGATTTTGTCTCTCTTCATATTCCTCTTAGCCTTGTGGCTTCTTAATTGTTTGGATGCCCCCATCGGCACCATGGGCTGATCCGACTCTAGGAAACTATTGGGGTTTCCGAGCGGTGATGTCTAGGGTGCGGTATCACATACACTCCCATGTATCTTCAGATACTTAGTAGATAGTACTTTAAGCCAATGTAGGAAAGCACTGCGAAAACACATGTATTAATTATTATTCTATTTACAGACATTCCTCCCGCACCGCAGTGCAAAACTGGCAACGTGTATATAAACCTAACGAAAGGTAAACTAGTTAGTTCCATAGGACCCGGTGACCGCCAAGATACGTATTCTCACCGAATTCTGTTAAATTGTCTGGGCATGATATTTAGATCTGCCATGCCCTTACGGGAAGGACATTTACGGTGTGCATTCGTCTCTCTTACCCCAACCATAACGATAGGAGATATGGCCTAATAATGCTTTGATGAAATGTAAACCATGTTTTGTAATGTTTCATGTTGTTGCGAAGCGGAATATCCGGATTCTCACCCAGTTTGGAGATCCCACTAAGTAATATGTATGAGCTATATCTACAGCATTGATGTCCTCGGGCATCTGTTCTCCGTGACAGCCGTGTCTAATAGCTAGGTAGATATCGACCAATTGCAGCCTAAACTAATTCTTGTTTGAAAACAACTAAAAGGAATTAAGCAAAGCAGAAGGCCCGCAGAAATAAAGCGGCAACTACTAACTCAGCATATTAGGAATCACATAAGACGGTGACGAAGGAATCCCTCGGGAATCTTCCATTCCGTCTTCACGTAAAACAGTACGCACCCCTATAGTCATAATCTCACTAGGTATGGTCTTTTCTTTCTACAGCATTTTTGTTTGAAATATTAGAGTGGGCCCATTTTTGCCTACTATTCTTCTCCCGCTTTAAGCCGTGGCGACACTTTCCCGAGATGGAGGCCCAGTGCGAGGCACTTGCCTCTCGCAAGGATTCAGCGATGACGGTCCACGCCAGGATAATACTCCTTACCCAAACTAGCACTATAAGTAGTGCCCGTGTAAGGCACATCACTTTTTCGTCTGAGATAACTTTCTTCCTTTCAGCTTAGAGGTATAATAACTTATATTAAGTTAAAAAGCTATGTCTCGTGTACGGCAGCCTCCCTTGCGGGGATACCTCTGCGGACCTACGAGTCTGTGGGGTACCTCCGGGAGCCCCATGTTTAAAAGTTCATCTACCTGCCTCTATGTCTTGTATTTTCGTCTGCTCTTACTGTAGTTTTATCTAGCATATTTTTAATTACTTAGGTAAATGCATTGTGTAGACTTATATTTTTAGGTCACCAAATCAAATCTTGTAAGTCCATAGATCACGAAATTGCTATGGACAGGCATACTGGTGACACAAATTCTTGGGATAAGACCGTTGTGTTTAATGTTCGCGACAATGGTCGCACGACCCAACCGGAATGATTGAGTTCCACCGGCCTTAGGAGCCAGCTTTTGTTTCCCGCAGGGCAGTCTCGTCTCCCCCCCCCCCCCCCCCCCCGCCCGAGACCGGATGCTAACCAGCATCATCACTCGTCGTGCACTTGCAGCACGGCGAGTCGACATGAGACATCGGAACGGCCCGACACTACCCGGCGAGCTACACATAATAATAGTCCATTTGTAACGCGCCAAAATCCATGCGCAGCATGCTCTAAGCGCTTAGAAAGCTTATCTAGAATATTCTAGAAAAAAAATACAGATCAAGGTGTTGGATAACATTTTTGAAAGTAACATGTCTTGAGTCTAGATTTAAATGTGCTCAGGTTTGGGGATGTTTTGATGTCCAAAGGCAATTTATTCCATAGGATGGGAGCTGAGTAAGAGAATGTTTTTTGGCCATATGTATTCATTCGGAATTTAGGAATGTTAAGTTGTTTTTTGCTTTCTGATCTGAGTGAACGGCGGGGACTGTAAAGTACTATGAGTTCGGCGAGGTAGGCCGGTGCAGTACCTTCTAGGCATTTGTAAGTTAAGCAGAGAATTTCGAACTCGATACGTTTATCGACGGGTAGCCAGTGTAGATTACGGAGTATTGGAGTAATGTGATCGTATTTACTACATAGTGACACGATTCTTGCAGCTGTGTTTTGTATTGCTTGCAAACGATTGATGAGATTTTTTGGCGCACCGACGAGAAGGCCATTGCAATAGTCGACACGTGACATAACTGTCATTAGAACAAGTGTAGCGGTAGCTTCTCTTGTCAGATATTTTCTAATGTAGGCGATGTTGCGTAATTGCATAAAACATACTTTACACAGGTAGTTAACGTGATCTTTCATGCTTAAGTCGGTGTCCAAAATTACACCAAGATTTTTACTTTATTAGAGATTGGAATTGAGCTATCTCCTACAGCAAGACTGGTTAGCTCAGCTTTGTCTCGCCTAAGTGATGGTCCTATTAACATGGCTTCAGTTTTCTCAGGGGCTGATGTACAGCATCCATATCTTATAGATTAGCTGCGTATTGAGACCTCGCTTCCAATGAAGACCTATCCCTATTAGGGCATACATAGTATGGCATGCACTATTCACAAGTGGACTAACTTTAACACTGCCATTTCCTGTTCTGTGAATTCCCAGATGAAGAACATCTTCAACAGTAGGGACTGCCTCATGATCCAGTTTAAACTTCGGTGGCTCCCCACCTTTGCGAGCATGGGCCACACTTTTACACTTACTCACGTTATGCAGAAACCTTTCACTTGTGAAATACAGGTTCACTATGTTCAGTAGTAATGCATACGAAGTGGGGAGTCTGCTAGATACATGACGTCGTTAGCACAGGTAGGAGCTGAGATATCTCTGCACCCAATCTTCATACCAACCTGAGAGGCTTCCACCTCTTTCAACCATGGATTGATGCACTGGAGGTAGCAGTGTGTAGAGATAATGCCACCCTGTCTCACGACATGACTCAATTCAACCAGCCCTGAGGTCTGTCCTTCCATTTTACTCTGGACTTTGGCTTATGATAAAGCTCACTTTAAAGGTTCTATAGACATCCTGGGAGTCCTATTCGGTCTAGTTTATGCAAAAGTCCTTGTATCCATACAACATCAAAGGCCTTCTCTGCGTCGAGCATGACTACATAGAGTGGACTCTTTACTTCTTTTGCCTCCATGATCGCTTCAGTAACCAGCAGAGCCACGTTAATACTTGAGCTCCCCTCTCTAAACCCTCTCTGCAGGTCGGACTGGTATGCATCCAGTGTATCTTTCGCCCTTGTAAGCCAGATCTTTTCCACCACCTTCTCAATGGCTGTCGGAATGGTAGTTCCTCTGTAGCTGCCTGGCACGATGGGAGATTTGCCATTTTTCAGCACCCGAGTTAGCCATCCCTTTTTAATGATACCAGGTATACAGTTGGACTGGAAAATAGGATTTATCAGCTTGGTAATAAACAGGGTTGGGTTTTGGACAGTCCAAAACTAACTTTGAGCAGACATTGTCCAAAACCTGTCTAAAACCTGTCTTAAATGGTTTAAACCAGTCCAAAACTGTCCAAAATTGTCCAAAACTGTCCAAAACTATGTTGGACATATCACCATACTCTTATGCATCATAATCCGATTACAAAATAACAAGAAATCAGAGATTGCATCAAAAGCACTATATTAAACAAATCCATTTATTATATGAGTTATTATTACATTTTTATCAAATACATACAATTAAAACTTGTCCAGCTGAAACAAAGAAAAGGGATATTACATGTGCTATAAAAGCCAAATGTAGATATACACCCTACCTGGTCCAAGCCATTTGGGGACAAGATATGATAATCTTTTTAAAAATTTACATTGAAATGACTGGCATTGCAACAAAATCAGTCATTCCTATGTTGAATTTTCAAAAGTAATTAATTTTATGTCATAATTCAATACATTTAAAATTTGGAATGGATAGAGTTAAAGATAGACCACCCTTCTGTCAAATAAATGCATGTTTTTATTTATTTTCAAAACTTTGGGACTTGCTGAATATTAGTTTGACTGTTTGCATCAGTCTATCTGAAGGGTGTTAGTGTGCTATGCCAAATTGTTTTCATAATATTACTGTAGTAAAGGTATTCAGGCAAGAGTATTTCTGAAAACCCTGGGTTGCAGAAAGTATAGGGTTAAGCAGATCATTGTGTGTTATTTCTAATCTTAAGCCAAGGCCCTCACAGGCCAATTATCACACCTATACCATTGAATTGTAAAGAGGCTCAGCATGTGATTGTGGTTATCAGAGATTATCAGACCTGGCTCTATTACAAGCATGGCAAAGAGAATAATTAACTCCTGTATCTGAACTAAAGGTGAGACATCCTGTTGATTACCCCTATGCGGCCAAGACAATTACAGTGAATAGTAACCTTACCTACATTGTACATTATGACTTTTAAACACAACTTAGCACAAATTTTAGAAAATTTTTCACTGAAATGACTGGCTTAGTAAAAGCGGCAGTCATTTCACGAGTAAATTTGTTTTCCAGTCAAATTAGTTTCAAAATATTCTGCAGTTTTCCCGCATAGTGTCCTTGAAAATGATAGCTGAGGAATTCATCGGTGAAAGGGTTAAGGCATGTATTAGATATATTGGACTCCTAGCACTCCAATGTCAACAAAAAACATTTTTCAAATAAAATTAAAAGATAACTGTTTTTTTATTTTCAACAAATTTGTCATCGCCCAACAAAATTGTTGAAAAATGAAAAACAGTTTCCTTGTTATAGTCACAATAAAATATAGAATTTTTAATTATTGACATTAGAGGGCAAGGGGTTAAGCATTAATTTTATTTACCTTCAAAATCTTGATGTCTTTGCTGATATGTGTGTCTGCACTGTCTGTATCAGCCTGTTCAACAGGACTTTCAGTAGACTTCTCATGCTTCTCATAGTGTATTTTCATCCTTGCTACCTTGTTGACAACTGTGTGCTCACACTCTCTACACTTAGCCATTTGTTTGCCATTAATCTTAACTTCCAAAAAGTGCTTCCAAATTGGATCCTTAGGCCTACCACCTTTGAAATACATATTAACTATTTCAAATACCATCAACACATAAATATTCAGGACAACAGAAGAATTCAAAGATTAATGTAGCACAAGGATATCTTTTTACTAATTGTCTAATTGATATCTAGCATTAACTGAGGATAGATGAAAACATGAAGAATCTAATTTATATTCTATCAGCTTAATGCCGTAATCCCAAATTTGCATAAGATCTTATGTAAACATAGCTAATGTGTGTACTGAGTAGTGCATGTCTGATGCTGATAATTATCGTAAGCAACAACCTTACGGGCCACATGAATAGAGGGGCCCATGACCTAATTGTCTATGCCATTTTCTAACTAAGCTCCACATAAGTTCTGCGCAAGTTGGGATGAATTTATATAACTTGAACCCCGACACCCAGAACTTCAATTTCAGAGTAACTGTACAGTTAAAATGTTGTATATCTTGAAGCTAATTTGCCTGTGAACAGTGGCTGCCTATGGCAGCAACGGCTCCAGGTCAAGTTAGATTCAAACCTTTCAACAGAACAGTTATTAAACTATAAATCAATCAAACACATACAATTGGCACTCTTCATTGCGGACTATTCAATTTTTCCCAACTGTGTTAAACCTACTAATGATTATGACATTAGCCCTCTAATAAAGTAATTTAATATGACGTCAATTACTTGGGTGACAGATTGGATCCCTCCATTAGCAACTGTGCGTATTTTAGACAGGTGGTATTCGGACCACCTGTCTTGGAGAAGCACCATCCTCTTGCTTCCAGAACAATGTGGCTAGTCGCCGAAGGCTGACTGTATATATTATGTAATTTCATGTTCGTTCGAATTATGTTTTTGTTTCTGTAAATTCTAGTTAAACTGTTATATTATGCCAACGTTACATTGTAGATCTCTATATGGTCAAAACGTGTAATTTCGTTCAGTACCAATACATTTCATTTCTAAAATAGCCTTAGAGAGCAAGGGTCATCAGTTAATTGTTGAAACAACATCTTAGCAGACTATATTTTCTCTATGAGTTTAAGATTCTTCCATAGGCCATGAACATTTTGCAAGAAATAGATTTAGACACAGAGACAGTTCTCAATAATATAAACATCTAGCTGTACATAGGTAGTCTAATATGTTTACATTATTGATTAAATAGGGTTTCTGTGGGTTTAACACAACTGGTCGAAATATACAGAGTTAAAACATTTAAGACAAACAAAAGTTGAAAAAAATTAACCCATGGATTATAGAAAGAAGCAAATAAGACTCCTAATTTATTGAAATCATATGTGTCCTTTTAGATTATTATTATTATTATATAGCAATAAAGTATCCAAAAATACATGTAGATAACCATCCATCAATTTGTACATGTACCTGTATGTGTCTAAATGCTATATAGTTGTTTTAAGAAAATTACATTTCAGAAAAATATTTTTATACCAATATTTTAGGTTTTAGACAGTTTTGGACAATTTAATGTGTCCAAAACCTATTTTGGGCGGACGGTTTAAACCACTAGTGTCCAAAACTTGCCAACCCTGGTAATAAATGGGTATTTTGCGAGTCCCTCTCCTATGTAGAATAGGTAGACCAACAACTGTGCATCGTACGGTGAACACCGCTGGTACTTGCGTAACACGAGTATCAAGCTATTACATTTGATAAGGATTGTTGCTCAATCGTTCCACAATATCAGAATACATGTGAATATCCACTGTAAAGTATTGCAATATGTACAACATCGACAAAAGCAACTTCTTCGTACTCTCCACTAATGCACACACTAGTGGACATAAGTTCAAGCTCAACATGAAACGCAGCACTAAGGATATTCACAAATACTTTTTCTCTAAGAGAGTGGTACCCTATTGGAATTCACTGCCAGCAACAGTTATAGAGGCACTAATGGTTGAATCCTTCAAGAGTAAACTATGCAAACGTTCACGATTTTTACTAATCTTGATTTGGATAAAGAGACACTAGTGTAGAGAAGGAAACCTGGATAGCAATAAACACATTGAACAGGCCATATGTTTATCAGACCATCACAAAGTCATACTGCAATTCTGGCAATACTGTTGACTGATCTTGGAGTAGCGTCTGCATAGACAAGAACATGGTCGGTAGCGAGTCCAATTACCGGTAGATAATCTCTGCTTCCACGTCTGCACTTTGTGGTTGCATGAAGAGACACTTGCATAGACTTTGATAGCGATGAACACAGAAAATGAAAGCAACAGCAATTAGACCAACCATGGCCTCCACAAGTGAACATGCAAACACATGCTAGGTGCAGCAGGATGCGACCATGAGTGTAGGTGACACACCGCAGCTAATGTGGAGAGCACCCATCTGCATAATAGCATTTCCCAAAACAGAGCTAAACTTTTAAATCTAATATCGCTGATACACTGACGGATTCGAGGAGACTTAATTAAGCGACAATGGTCAAATCATTCAAGAACAAACGAGATAGATCTATTTTAACGAACAATCCTTTGAATTGAACTGAGATAGCCATACTATAATACAAAATACTGAGGCAATAACAAGCCAATGGCTTATGCCTCGTAAAATGATGATGATGATGATGATGTTTCTATTTTTCGCTTCACATAGATAAATATCTAAGTGCGGTAAACAACAATCATGCTACAATACAATTATTACATGTAAGAATACCTATCTTGCTATGGTGTGTATGCTGATCTACAGATCACGGAATCTGTTAATATAGATACATATAGGATTACGAATCAACTCCGGAAGGAGGAACGCCTCAAGAGCCTGCGGTCTGATAGACGGGATTTACACACCACATCAGCAACACTAACAAGTAACAAGGAAATGCAAGAAATGATTTTATCTGTATCTGGCGTTATCTTGTAGAAACAATAAAAATAGTGATTAATTTGCCATGACACAATCTTTAGAGTGTAATCCACTAATAAGAAACTCATTTAACCAGCATTATGTATTTGCAATAGAACACCAGTTTTCGTTGCAGTAAAAGGGGTAACGCGGAAATTACGATTTGTCGAAATAACGGATTTCATCAAGGGTCTCAAGATCATTTATTTGCTAGTAAAAAAATTAAAAAGTTACATCATACAAACAAATTGTTCCCTCGAGGCGGACACCAGCTGGTATCGGGGACGTTTCTTACCTAGGACGATTCGTCCCGAGACATTTCGTACCAGGGACGATTCGTCCCGAGACGACTCGTCCGGGTCGGTTCGTCCCATTTTTTAAATGGCGTCGATTCGTGCCATTAGTCGGACGGTTCGTCCCTGTTAGTGGTTACTATATATACACTATGTGTATGGCGTATTTGCAATGCTTAATCAACTAGTCAGTGTCTGTACTATTTAATAGACATGCTGTTGAATATTTTGAAACTAATTTGACTGGGCGCTGTTACTGCCAAAGTAGTTTCAAAATATTCAACATCTTACCTGTATAGTTTCCTGGAAATGGGATTCAGAGAATTCAGAGAGTTGTGTATTTACAAATTGTACATTTTATATCAAAATAAATGAATCTGAATCTGAGATAGGGACTATATATATATTAGGGTTGCACGATTTTTCGATTATTCGATTAATCGCGATTATATAATTCAAAATGATCGTGAACGATTATAAAATGAAATAATCGTATAATCGCCATGTTGAAATTTTTGTCAAGACACTTTTACGCTTGTGAAACTCTGCTCGCGTTACCAAGCATGGAAACAAACATCCGGCTATCAGCCGAATGTGTGAATGATTAAATAAACTAAATAAATAAATAACTGATTTGTTTGTATTGACTCAGGATTAGTTTTAGATGAATAAAGATTGTTCACTTGGTCGCTATTTGTCATTGTTGTTGTAATCACACACGCTTATCCCGCGTTCCCCATTCTCTGAATAGTTATGCGCTAACGGTTTTCCCAAAAAAAACCCTGATACCACGGAAATTCAACGCATTTTCTCATGTAAAGATTCTCACCGCCTATGCCTATGTTTAATGTATAAAACATCCCCGGGGAAGTGAAATTATTTGATTTGAGCGCCTAAATATTGCGTATCCTTTAATAAAGGTCGTTTATTACATCAAAATTAATCCACAATTTGATATAAAATGGCGTCACGAATAAAATACAAATCACGTGATTCGCCTCCAATTGAAGTTTATTTTAGAGCGAGTACTCGGATATAAATATTCTGGAATCAGGGACTCTGAACTCTGGAATTTCTATATATTATCACTGCGCGATAGGAACTGCGTATTATACTGATCTGAATAACGGATACCCGTTTGATAAACTCCAGTTAGCGTATAATATCTCGCGAGAACACGCCGCCTCCCATCGCAAAAGATCCACTGGCTCGTCAACTTAAGAAGCCGGCTATATTGTCGTTCGTAATAATTCAATTTTGATCATTTAATGTTGACCGGCGTTACAAAATTGATGCTCATTTTCTCCCGTGCTTGTTTGGTACATAAATTTGGCCTTACAATATATTTAGAAGGAAGCTATTTAATCACGCCAAGACTGTTTTAAGCACATTTTAACTACAAAAGTGTGGAATAAACTTTATTATATCTTGAGCATACACGGCCTACTATTAGTATTAATCTAATAGGTGGTCGAGATTTACAAATCCGAGGCCTGTATTGACTTCTAGAGGGGCCGGAAATGTATCAGGGCAGAGATCTGTCTTAAGTCGACACACCCTGTGACACGATTGTTATTATTATACACGCGGGTGGGCTTCTAATACAGAGTTTTGCCGTTTTGAAACTGCTAAGAAATCATTGGAGCTCATATGTCAAAGTTAGGGGGTGGACTTCTATTAGAGCATAGGCTACAATTAAACGAAATACGTTACCTTCAGTTTTCCGTCTAGAAAAATCTTGATACATTCCTTTGTTTGCAATCAGCAACTGGCGTATTCTATCCATGTATGTATACCCATGTGCCTAACCCATAATCTTACAATCTGCAGTAGCATAATACCGTCCTCTAAGCAGCATTGACATAGTTAATATAGTTCATGATTAATCGTATGATCGCGATTATCTTTCTTAAATGATCGCGATTATGAAAAGTGAATAATCGTGCAACCCTAATATATATATATATATATATATATATATATATATATATATATATATATATATATATTCAACAAAATGCTGATTAAATCATAAATTCATCAAAGACATCCAATTCATACACTAGTGACGGACTTTTTCATTTTCATGATAGAACTATATGTCAATATGATTGTGGTATCAGTAATCTAGTGATGTAATTTTTTATGATGTTATATACTTGAGTGACAGATCTGGTCTCTTCATTGTATGGATTTTATAAATTTTAAATGTCAGCGGTCCAGGAGAAGACATTTTGAAAATTTACAACTGGAATGACTGGTTCGGTTATCGAGCCAGTCATTACAGTGGTAAATTGTCAAAAAAAATCTTCTTTGGTCTGTAAATGGACATTTCTCAAGACCACTACTGGAGCCATTCTTGGCTGATAATCACTGCTCACACCTATCACAGTGCACTGCTTGTTGCCTAGCTCTTACTTCACTACTGCAAACTAGACACATGGGGTCATAGTCACCTGTTATTTTGAAATGACCCACATTTTTTTCCATTAGGGGTCAAATGTTCCCATATTTTTATGTCTATTCAACTGTAAAATAACGCAATTCTTTCAAACTTATATCAGCTATGACAAATTTTTGGCATTGTAAGAAACTGAATATTTTGGAACTAATTTGAATGGAAGCTGTTGCTTCTAGTATGGATGATTTGAAATTGAGATACTAAGATGTAAATGATGAAAGTGTTAATCAGATAGGTCTGACTGGTAAGAAAGCATCAAATGTGGATATATATTTCTCTAACAGTCTTCTATTTCTACTAAGTTATGGGTTCATTCAGAGCCTCTGTCTCTCATATTATTCTAATGTCGCAACCTTTTGGCTGGGTAGGGTCTTTGGGTCCCACTATTCAAAATCCTAGAATAAACACTGCCGGAATTTACAAGCGGTGTACCACAGGGTTCTATCCTGGGACCTGTACTTTTCCTGCTATTCGTTAACGACCTTCCAAGGATCTGTAAAGTCAACGGTGAAGCTCTTTGCAGATGACACCAAGCTCTAACGCATAATCAATGATGAACGCGACTAGGAACTCCTCTAAAATGACTCACCCACTGCTTGGTCTAAAATATGGCTAATGAGGATCAGCGCTGAAAAATGTATCGTCCTAAGAATCAGATCATTATAAATTTTATGTACTCACTCAACGGGCATTACGTAAGAGGAAACGAAACAGAGAGACTTAGACGTTTTTGTTTCCAACACTGAAACCATCACCACATCTTATAAACATAGTAAACAAAGCCTAGCAGAAAATTGGAATGATCAAAAGATGCTTCAACAATAGATCATCAAATGTAGTCACTGCATTTTTCAACTCCATCGTTAGACCTTCACTAGAATATGGATCTCTAGTTTGGAATCCACATCTAGTCAAAGATAAACAACCATTAGAAAAGGTGCAGAAACTGTGCTTCAAACTGTGCAATGAAATACCTACCACTATGCTAGAGGACAGAAGAAGACGTACAGATCTCATCGAAACCCACAAATACCTTAATGGCTATTACGCCACAGATACAACAACACTCTTCCAGCGATCTCTAAGAGACCTACAAGGACATTCATTCAAACTTTCTAAACAATGATGCAACACAGAGCTAGCTAAACATTTCTTTCCATCCAGAGTAGTTGAGGATTGGAATAATCTACCAGAATCTGTCATGGGCACCTACCGTGGATGTCTTCGAAAGAAAACTGAGAGCTGTGCCCCTTGGCGAAGACAGCGAACCCACCAAGTATCCAAGTAAGTAACTATCTGTCTGTGTCTTAATGTCTGTTTGTCTGTCAGAACATAAATTTGAAGGACTTGTCAGTTACAATGGACACGGCAGCCGAATCATTTGTGGAATGTATACGGGCCTGCTATCTCTCATCACCATCATCACAGAGGTGGAACTTTCTAAAAGGCAATTATAAGGATATGAATGAGGCCCATCGGGGAGCAGATAGCTAACATCGACATCGGCTCCAATCCAAACGAAGCCCTAACCAAAATACTGAAATCTATGGACTCATCCGCTGCCAGCGCCATAGGTGTTCTTAAAAACAACCAAACTAGGTATACTGACGACCCTCTAGTAGTAAAACTGTCATCAGAGCAGAAAGCATTATGTACAGCCGGGCATCTTTCAAAGTGGCCAAAGTGAAGACCGCACAAAGCTGCGCCGGGAGTGCAATAACTTTCTGCACCACATTAGCGAATGCTTAAAAGATCTTGCTATTCAACATGCAGACTCCCTAGCAGATGAAATCACTGTCATAAAATGTTTCGGGCGGCCCGAGCCCTGAGAGTTACTGACTACATACCACCACTCACTGTACACAACTCTGAAGGACACTTTATCGGGACTGACCAGAGAAAAGCTGAGGCGATTCGAGAATGGTTCGAGGAACAGTTCACTGACAACGATGATGAGCCCGTGCAACCATTATAAGGAGACCCCAGGCCATTACTAACATAATTAAAACAGCAGAAGTTGAGAAGGTACTTAAAGCCCTGAAAAATGGACGTGCATCTGGACCTGATGGCATGAGCAATGAACTATTCAAACACGCAAGTGACATTATCTCAAAACCAATCAAGCACCTAATCAATTCAGCTTTTATGCACCACCTTCCCATCGACGCTGTAGGCCAAGGCACCCTTATCGCGCAACCCAAGACCAAGAAGCCACCTGCCCCCCCCCCCAGCCACTCTGTGGCCCATTATGCTCCTCAACAGCATACAGAAAATCCTATCCAATGTTACTTTCTGCCGCATCTGAGACAAGATCGATGACTTCACCGAATCATGTCAAAGTGGCTTCAAATGTGGACGCAGCTGCACAGACATTGTATGGGCTCAACGCATGTGGGTATCGGTAGTCATGTCCAAACACGGATTTCCACAAAATGGGCATTAACATGTCATGAGCCTTCGACACCATTAAACGCTCAAAGATCCTAGATGTACTATGCCAGGTCAGTTGCAATGAAGATGAGCTACGACTAGTGAGACTACCGCTTGCAGACACCAAACTTACAGTACGAGTCAAGTCAGTGAAGTCAGTAGAGTTTCAGACATCAATCGGCTCCCCACAGGTGCTTTTCACCTGTTACCTTGCTGCTGCATTCAAATCCGTGCGGGAAAGTTCCACAGGATAAAAAAAACCCTGTCAATACTGGGCATGCCGCTACAGATGGAATATGCCGAAGATGTGGATTTCATAGACCAGGCAAAGAAACCCATTGACGAACTTCTCCCAATAGCTGCAAGCAAACTAAAAATTGAGAATCTCTATGAATGAATGCAAAACAGAGTTCACCCACATATATCTGTCTACAAAGCATGGAAACTAAAGTAAATGATGACCCACTTCGTGGTGGCGAACCATGGAGGAAAAGTAAAATCCTGGGCTCACTGCTTTGCAGTACTGCTGACATTGCTGCACATTGCGTCATGGGGAACATAGCTATCCAGTCCTTCTGGAAGCTATGGATTCATAGATCAAAGATGCCCTGGATAAAAAGGCTACATTTAGATAATGCAAACTGCGTATCTTTGATGCTGTATAACTGTAACAGCTGGGCAGCTCCAAAGGCAGCTATAGACAAACTCGATGCCTGCCACCTCAAACACCTATGCACAATCACTGGACACCATGGCCAAACAGCATAATTTCCAGCGATGCACTATACAAGATGTGTAATACGTCGCTGCTGTCTGTAAAAGTCGCCCAGCAAAGATGGTCCGTGTTTGGCCATATACTAAGAACACTTGACTTTGTTCAAGAAAATTTCAATTTTTTTCATAGAAAATGTCTATTTGCATGCCAAGAGAAAACTATATTTTGAACATTTCTAACTGGAATGACTGACTCAGTTATAGAGCCAGTCATTCCAGTAGTAAATTTTCAAAAATATTCTTGGTCTGCAAATGGACATTTCTCAAGACCAGGGCAGAAGCCATTTTTGGCTGATATGGGTCTTAAAGGGTTAACAGAATATTATGTGCCCAATAAAGAATCTGTCGTTTCTGGTATGTATGGGTTAAAGAATAAAGAGTTAATTCAGCAGTAGACAGCGCAATCCTGACTTAATATTATATGACTTCTTAATCGAATGTATTTGATCGATGAGTTATTGCCTAATGTAGTATGTGATTTATTGTTGACAGGTATATATCATGCGTCTGTGACTCCGGTATAACATTAATATGGTGAATACACCGATTCCACACAGCCTTCGTTCAGAGGCCAAAAAAGCAGCCAAGATTCTCAGAGATTTCACTGTTCCATCAGCGAAATCTGGACCAGACAAACTTATTCCAGGTCAGTGATTACAGTTAAACAAAAAATATTAATGTGGTTATATTTAATAGCATGGTTTTGCGAATAAACTCCAGTCTAAGGAGAAATTCTCTTGTTAATAGTCACCTAGGATTGACTAGTCAGTGACACTGCAATCTTATTGCTAGCAGAGTATACAGGGTTTGCCTCATAGTGATACATTAGGGGATGTTGCTTCCATAGCTGATAAAGTCTATTTTCAAATGTGATCAATCAATCAATCGCTCATTATACAAGTTCAATGCATTTACCTGATCCTTTTGATGATACTTGATATAATTAAATGTTTACTCTCTGCTGATGATTTGGAAAATAATTTGACTGACTGTAGTTTCTGCATTTGGACAGTCAAATTGCCTTCTAAATACATGTATTCAGTGCATAGTTAATATTCAACTCACACGGCTTCATTGATTTTAGTTTAACCCCATAACCCTCAAATTTGTTTTATAAAAATCAAATTTTTCATAGAAAATGTCTATATTCAGACCAAGAGAAGACGATTTTTGAAAATTTACCAATTGGAATGACTGGCTCGGTTATAACCGAGCCAGTCATTCCAATGGTATATTTTCAAAAATATTCTTCTCCTGGCCTGCAACGGGACATTTTGCAAGACTACTGCAGAAGCTGTTTTTGGCTGATATGAGTGCTAAAGGGTTAAATGTCTTTCTTTCTAGGTGGTATTATCGGTAATGCTAAAGGACTGGCAATTTTGACTGTGGTGAAACTTGGTTTTCTGGTCACTGCTAGAGGTGGAAGTGGCATTGTCATTGCGAAACTGGATGATGGAAGTAGGTTTTCATTTATTAGTTCATCAAGCAAGAATATAAGCTTATGCCATAGTAACCAGCCATCAACATATTTAACTGCGGATAACAGCTAAATAAACCGTCTTGTCCCTTGTTGTTTCAAGACTCGTATATATACAGTAATCAAACTTGGTGTAGGCATGCATTGTAGAGCTTACTTAGGTATGTAGCATAATAAAAGTATGTCAGTCTGACCTCTGTGACCTACTTTTCATCCTTCACCAACAGCTACTGAAATTTTATCCACGTTGTTATAACAACTTCTCAAGAACCACGAGGCCAAATTTGCCATTGGTTCATAGAGATCCAAGATTGTTTAAAGGAAGCTGCTTTACAAGCTTACGCTGCATCACCAGCTTAGTCAGTGGCCATCTTGAATTTTCTGGTATATTTAGTTGTGACACAACTAATATAAGTCAGATGGCAGAGTGGTTTCCGGATGATAATGATCGTCTGTCTGATCACTTTGAAACTTCATAGGGTGTGTGGACTATGTTTGGGGAAGAAACATATCGAAATTGACGATGATCCGAAATCAAAGATGACCGCCAGCCAACGGCAACCATCTAGAAAATTGGTTTCTGTATTATAACTCTGTTAGCGTTTATCGGATCACTTTGAAACTTTATAGTATAGGGTGGTTGGATTAGGTCTGCGGAAGAAATCTATTGAAATCGACAATAATCCGAAATTCAAAATGGCCGCCAGTCACTGGTGGCCATCTTAAAAATTGTTTTCTGCATGAGAGCTCCGTTACTTCATAAGGTTCTTGGACCAGGTCTGGATAAGAACCCTATCGAAATTGATGATAATCTGAAATCCAAGATGTCAGCCCGCCAAGAGCGGCCATCTTGAAAATTGGTTTCGGATGTTAACTCCATTACCATTTATTGAATTGTTTTGAGGCTGCATATGATGACTGGACTAGGTCTGAGAAAGGAACCTATTGAAATAGAAGATGATTTGCAATCCAATATGGCCGTCACCCACTGGCAGTCATCTTGAAAATTGGTTTCCGGAGGATAACTCCATGACGGTAGAGCTGGGCGGTCTGATGGTAGTACCGTGAGGACCACGGTATACTGTGAACCGTGACCGTTGACATTTCCAAATACTGTGAATACCGTCCATAATGTTTGAGCAATATTTGAGAAATATATTCATAAAATCTGACTTGACCAAGGGTAAATAAGTACTAATAGTACCAAAAATACAGGCATCCCTAACTATCAGCCGAGTTGAGGTGAAAGGGTCGTTGTAAAAACAAACATCAAGACATCAATTACAAAATAATGACAGGCAGAATTGTATGTCAAACGTACGTCTTGAAAGTCTCACGGTAAAATTGCTTTATTTAAAACATCTAAACTCATTCTCTGGCGGTCTGCCGGTAGTAATTACACTATAATATATTCCATATTCCCATTTCTATTTTTTGTAATTTATTACTCCAAGCATTTTGTCACCGAACAAACACGCTAGAATAACAAAATAACATACAAACTGCGTGCTATTCAAACACAACAGCAATCTCGCAAAGACGTATCTGATTGGTTGTTCATGAACTCGACCGTGGGAAAATACAGTACTGTGCTGAATTTATCAATGAGAATTTACTAAAACGTAGTATTTGCTCGCGCCGTTTTTATCACGTGCTAGTTTATTAACAACGAGCAGCGTTGAAGTCGTTATTTTTTATTTTTCTGGCCTGTTTTAAGAAATTTCTTTAATGATTAAATCCAGTTTAAGTAATGACACATAAAAATTATAGTGTTTTAGTTTTTGTAATTCATTTTTCAACTGGCTACACGTCAGAGGTTCGCGAAAATAGCTTTTTGCGCGCATTGTTCACGTGAAGCATGGCAAGTAACGAGTCTGCACATCGGGTACTCGGTAATTATCAGAAGCTATGGAATCGGCTATATTCAATGTCGTGTTATATGTATGTGTATAGGCCTGTTTTCGCGAGTAACAGAATATACGACTCCAACAGAAATAAAAGAGTACAACACTCGCCCCGTTTAAATACTCACAGATTTTGTCTGGACTCTGTTTATCAAAGCGCTCGACTGCCAAAATAAAATTTACTGTTTGCTGGTCATACGCATTAATAGCAAGAACAATCCAGATTGAAAATAGTGCGCCCCAATGTCTCAAACAGTGGGTAATAGTTAGCGAGTCGACCACACCCTTTGACCGATATTCCTGTGAATGATATTACGTCAATAAAAATAGTGACCTAATAAAATCGTGAAACTAAACAGTCGCAGTAGCCATGTTTTTCTTCTCTAAATCAGGAAGCCGATTTATTTATTTTACCTATATTTACCGTTGATTGGAGATGGAAGTGAAAAGGAAATGGAAAAAATTGTTCTAATTTCATGGCATGCCTCAAGCTCAGATGATGGTATACTGTGGTACCGCGGTATTTTTTCATGGTATCGATACCGTCATGTAAATATCAATACCACCCAGCTCTACATGACGGTTGACCGTTTAGCGGATCATTTTGAAACTGTGTATGATAACTGATCTAAGTCTGAGAAAGAAATCGCTATAGCTCTCATTCATTGGGTTGCCATCAGGGTAGGGTATACTATTATGTGCCTTTTGCTGAGCTCTTGTTGATATTTCTGACCAAGCCGCCTAAGTAGCAACTATAGTGTCTTTGTACTTGTTAGAAATACCTGTAAAGATCTCAGAAATGGCTGATTGACGTGAAACAAAAGAAAACCATCTATTTGAACCAAGTTTGTTCATGGGAATCTGATTGGGCTATTTGTCAGATGACCTAGTCTTTGCAAAAACTACTTCTGCTGTAGAGCACCTAACAATGTCTGAACGGATTGTGCCAAATTTTATGAAACATGATTACTGATTATTGACTAATGGTCATTCAATTATGTCTATGGAAAGTTGATACGTGAAAATGACATGGTTGCTATCACCAATCGAAATTGAGTTTTTGGATTTTGATGTTGAGCGATTCTCCTTACCAATTAAGTGCTATAAAACTGTTAAGCAAACTTGAAATTGTTTTAATCATTGTGTGACATGCATATATCTAGATGCTAAAATAGAGTTTAAGTGATACATTTGCTTTATGACTACTTTGTTGTATTGTTTCTCTCCTAGCATGGTCAGCACCTTCTGCTATTGGTCTTGCTGGATTAGGTGGAGGCTTTGAAATAGGAGCTGAGGTACTTAATTAGTTAATATCATTTTATCGTATAATAATTTCGCTGGGACTAGTATTGTTTGTGGATTGACTGCTTTGGTATGCTAGCGCCAATCTGTTTTATTTCAGGAGTATACTTTCCATCACGAATACTCTGATATATGCTAATATATCTATCTGGCTCAATTTAGGACAGAATTTAGAATAAACCTGCCCCTAATAGGCTCACCAAGTTGGCATGGTAGGCGCGGAAGCCAGCAGACACATCTTAGAGGATGACAAGTTTGGACCTAGACTCGTCGAGATGTCACAGGTGACTACCAAGGAGGACTGGTTTGATGCATGCCAGTGGCTAGTAGGAATCAAGCCAGAACTCCTGGTAGAACCATTTTGCGAACCCACCTGTCTCACGACCGTGGCTTCAGGGAAAGCCGACGACTACTGCCGCCTCTGCCTTACTCTGAACACATGGTTTCCATTTTCAGCGAGGCAGAGAAAGCGTTGAAAGCACTCAGGAAACTTGCACCCATGTAGACCAGTAGTTGGGGTGGGGTGGGTTTGTTGGCAGGCTCCACATCCCCAGGCAACAGGGGAAGGTGTGGATCTGGGCGTTTGAGTCGTACCTGGGGCGTGTTTCCTGTGAGGACCACAGTGCTATCGGGAACACCTCTCTTGGATTGCTGTGTTCTTCCTCGACCACCAGATCAGCCTGTAGGAGGCCTTCTGGCCATGATCTACATACAAGAGTGAAAGGGATGACACAGGACCGCTTAGTCTTGCAGTGGTTTTCAGCCAGGTATCATCCAGACTGGATAGGCAATCAGCCGCTGATGATGCCTCCAGTACTTATTTGGACTAAAATTCCAGATGGAGCGGTTGTTAATAGAGGAAGAGATACAATGCCTCAAAACTAAAACAGTCAATTCAGCCTGCCCAAACAAATCTTGTGGGACTATTCAACAGTGGTCCAGGTGTCAAAGAACTGGTGGAGACCAATTCTCAATCTAAAGCCACTCAACAAATTCATTCTCACCAAGTTTCAAAATGGGAACAGTAAAAACGGTGTTGACAGGATTGAGAAAGGGAATGTTGAGAGCGTCTATAGATTATATTTTCACATTCCCGTAGCCAGGAGTTTCCGACAGTACCTGAAATTTGCTTTCAGGGCCGTGAGTGGGAATTCAACATTCTCCCATTGGCTCCTCGGGGGCTTAAGCAAAGTTGTTCTTCATATCACAACATACCTTCGCAGGAGAAACATAGCAGTTACACATACATAGATGACTGGCCGCTAAAGGCACACACAAAGCAGAGATTATCAGCCAATCTTCAAACAGTTGTAAAAATTTTGACAGACTTAGGATGGATAATAAATTACCAGAAATCAGATCTGTTTCCATCGCAGAAATGTGCTTACATGGGTATGTTCTTTGATCTAGAGATAGGATATGTTTATCCATCTTAGGAAGGAATGGAAACACTCATTTCAGTAATTCAGCAAGTGTGCAACAGTTGCTATGTCCTGGCACAGGTCTACTCGAGAATGTCGTGTTGATGGTCTCTTTAGAGCCAGTCATACCACAGACGGCCTTAGGCAGGCGGCCTATCCAATTATTTCTCATGACACAATGGTCAATACCAGAAGTGGGTCAACCTCCAGGGCATAAAATCAACAGATTTTCAGAATGGTTCTCAATAAGATGTATCAATCTAGTGGATTCATCTATGCAGTTAGTACCTGATTTCCTCTGTCACCTATCTGGTACTCATAACTTTCAGCCTAACTCTATAGATGGATACAAGTCAGTTTTAATGACTGTTATTCTTTGTTTGGCTAGGGGAAATGAATAGTTATTTAGTTTAAATACGTTAAGCAAAGGTATGGGTAATTCGAGATCGAGGTATCCATCTGTGATTCCGTCTTGGAGGTTATCCCTTGTATTACAAGTTTTAGCAGATAAACTCTTTGAACCACTAAGTGCTATTTCTATAAAATTGTTGACACTTAAAACTGTATTTCTTATCGCTGTTGAATCAGCTGGATGTAGAAGTGAAATTCACATAATTGCCATCGCTTTGTAAGGGGAAGAGGGTACTGTCGAGTGTGTGTGTGTGGGCGTGTGTGACTGACCGCATCCACATCTGTATCTAAAAAAACAACTGGTCCGATCTGGCTCAAATTTTAACACACGGAAGGACTTGCCGTGCAAGAGGATTTACTGACATTGGCCGCGATCCGGATTTATAAGAACCCAGATCTGGATCAGATCAAATTCTGGCATCTGCGGATATCTAAAAAACTCCTGGTTTGATTTTGCTCAAATTTCAACACAAGAAAGAGTGTGACCATACACCAGGATTCCACAACCTTGGGTATGAGCCGAAGAAATCTGGAAAGTCTAAAAAATCTGGAAAATCCGAAAACGGTTTACAATGTAACAAAAATAGGAGGGTGAGGGCCTGCAATATCCAATTGCTGTTGTTGTATATGACATCATATACTTGAGTGTCAGACCAGATTCATCCATTGATTATGATATTAGACTGACAGCAACACTTTTAAGAATTACACATTTTATCAGGCAACATTGAACTGCTCTTAATTAATATAACATGCAAATACTTAACCATTTAATGGTTAAGATTGGTGAAGACAATTGCAAAAATAGCTTAGTGAAAGGTAATTTGTCGACCCAGAGATATGACTATTTTAGAAAATATATCATTAGAATGACTGATCTGTCTGACCATTAAAATGTTAATGGAACCAAATCTATCATCTAAATATGAAACATAATAAATATATTTAGAACACTAACTCTTATCACACTGTTGTCAGATATTACATTCTTATAAATGAGCTAACAGAAGAGAGTGGTGCATGTAGTACTCTGTGATTTTGCTGCCACTGCAAGCTTAGAAAATAATAACTTACAATGGTCAAGCTGGCCAAAAATGGCTTCAACAATGGTCTTGAGAAATGTCCTTTTCCAGGTCAACAGAAAACTTGTTTGAGAATTTAGCCTTGAAGTGATTGGCTCAATAACTGAACTTGATTGGCTCGATAATCTAGCCAGTCATTCCAGTTGTAAAATTTGCAAGATAATCTTTTGTTCTGCAAATTGACGATTTCTACAAGAGAAAATAAATCCTCTTATCACAAGCCCGTCAACACCGTAAGATCACAACTAGTAAGACCCAAAGATAAACTGACCACAGATGAACGCTCTGGAGTCATCTACAAGATTGAATGTGACCAATATGAGGGGACATACATAGGCGAAACCAAAAGGCCTCTCAGCACCAGAGTCAAAGACCATCTTAAAACCAATTCCAACTCAGCTGTGGCAGAGCATACAGTATCCACTGGCCACGTCATCCCCGCCAGCAGTGCCTCGGTCATCAACATTGAGACCAACTTATTCAAACGGAAGGTTAAAGAGGCCATAGAAATCTACAAGCATCAACCAACCATGAACAGAGACGAGGGCTACCGTATACCAGCAGTCTACCAGTCCATGCTGTCACGTGACTCCACAAGAACTGACCAGAGTGACGTTGGTAGCGACCGTCAGTTAGTGCTGAAGAAGTGACCGAGATGGTCACGAAAGCTACACTCAAACAATTTCTACATCCCGGAGAGGTAACTAATTTTTCCTTATTATGAATCATCCTGGGATCGGGACCAACTTTTTCGGAAATATAAATCCTCTTGTGCAAATTTTACCATTAAGCCATTAACTCATGCTGGTCAAGACCTATGGTTTTGGAAATTCGTTTAATTGAAGGGAATTATATTTTATAATATATGTATAGACTTTTTCACTGTTTCTTACTAGGTCACTGATTTTGTCATAATACTGAACTCAAAATCGGCTGTTGATGCATTCTCGAAGGGAGGGAACCTGACATTGGGAGGAAATTTTACTGTTGCAGTTGGTCCTCTCGGTCGTAATATAGAAGGTGATGTTGTTGTTAGAAGTCCAGCAGCTATATATACATATTCAAAGACAAAAGGCATATTTGCTGGAATATCTATTGAAGGAAGCGGCTTGATTGAGCGAAAGGATGCTAACAAGAAGTATGTACATGTTTATAGTCGTATTCATTCAGAACAGATGAAACATCTGTCCATCCATCCATCTATCCATCCATCCGTCTAAATGTATTCTTCCATCTGTCTCATATTCTTTTAATCTTACCATGCATATCTGTGTTTGGATACAAATTCTGGTCAGCAACTACTTACCGTAGGTCAAGTTCGACTGGAAAGCTTTAGTTATCTATACTTGGCTAGATCCAAGTCAAACTTGAAATAGTTAGCTAGCTAGTTAACTATAGTTGGCCAAGCACCTGAGCTCGGTTGCAAATGATTACTAAATTTGCGTAAATTTCAAAGTGACAACTATCTGTCGCTTGCCACGAGGAAATGCATATTATAAGTATAAATATTTAACTAAATATATTAGGTTCGATGAAATTATATTTTCTTGTTGTATGTCAATGTTCCCAATTGTCATTTCCTTCCAACTTTATCTCATATGGACACTTTTTGACATTTTAGCAGAGAAAAATATCCCATTTTCATTGGCCATCAAAACAGACGATATAGAAAGAGTTAATCGAGACTGGTAGCCAGCTCCAATTTTTCTTCAATTTCAATGGGGAATCGAGTACCAATGAACTATAATTAACTATCCATCATTCGGCTGAGCAAAGCAAATGCATATGTCCAGTAAACCAGCTAACTGACTATGGTTAGCCAGTGGAACTTGCCCTTAATCTACAATCAAAGTGAGGTGAAAAAGTTACTTGATGTCAACTTAGTAGATGAAAGGTTGGGGTACATTTTGGAAATAATGTTGTTAAAAACTAATGTTATCTTAAACCGTAAGTGTTTACAGGGAGATTGTTTGCAAAATAATGTTATCATTTGAAAAGGAAACAATTAGAGCATCTCTTTCTTAATTATTACTCTGTATATTTAACAAAGATTCTATCTGAATTACTTGGTGAAACTGTATAGACAGATTCTTCAAACCTTTTTTGATATGGAAAAAGATATGAAAGACAGATTAGTATACATTTTGAATATTGAAAATCCTAAACAACAACACCTGTATTCACCGTGTATTTTGAAAAGAGCATATTTTTCATGCTATGGAGGTGCTTGATTACAGTAATCCCTTGATAGTTTAGCTGACCAAAATGGCTTCTGCACAATGGTCTTGAGGAATGACCATTTGCAGACCAACAGAAGACTGTTTTTGGGAAAGCCTGGCTTGTTTATTGTCTGGCTCGTTTGCTCCATAAATGATCCAATCATTCCAGTGATAAAGCTTCAAAAATATTCTTCTGTACTCTTGGCCTACAAATGGGCATTCATTAACCACAATTTTTGTCGAGCCCTTCACGCCGTGGAGGACCATGATGGCTTGACTTAGTGATTCTAATGGCGTCCTGTGTCCTCGCAATCAGTATCTCAGAATTAGGTAGAGTGTTAAAGGTGATCACAAATGAGAATTATAATTTGATAAAATTCACCAAAAATAAAAGTCATATTTTAAGAGTTAATAACAATTAGACAAATTTTCACAACCTGTCGATGTTAAGATTTCGGTAAACTCATCGATTCTGACCAGCCATAAAATTCACACTATGATGTCATCACGTGAATCATCAACAACGTGGGTTCATATTTGTTTTCCTATTAGAAGAAACATGTGTCTAATAAAGTTATTAAGCGGGACATCAGCTCTGATAACAATTCTAGTTTAACAAATGCTTGTGTATCTCATCTCATTAATAAGATGGTGTCTGAATGAGCTACTGTGAGCTTAGCAATCATCAACAATGTAAGTATAATTCACGTGGTGGCGTCATACCACAACTCTTATTCACATGATGGCATCACACCACAATTATCATAGAAAGTGAAGAAATGACTTTCCATGGGAAAATGTGCTATCTAGGAATTGGAAGATATGCAATATTTTATTTTATTTAAATTATACCAAAGCATACATGTGTACCGTGATCTGTTTGTGTTCTGCTTTAAAGTTTTCCAAAATACCCTGCTTGCTTGACATGCTCGACCATCTACTTTGTTGACCAATCTAGACCATTGACCATTGAATGATCATGACAGCCAAAATGTATCAATGGAATGATTGGCTCGATAATCGAGCATTTCAAATGGCCTGTAAATGGATATTGACTAAGTAAAATTTTAGATTTTCTTAACCAATCCTAATCATTACAGGGTTAAATGATTGATGCAAACTCTTATGACAACACATGGACCAGTCTAAGATAATAATACCATACCATTGTTCATTTCCAGGTTCTATAAAGAAGATGTACGAGCATATTCCATTCTCTCTGGGGAGGTCTCGAGGCCACCAGAATGTGCTGATTTATATGACGTGCTTGAGAAACATGACGTTTTTGCAGAGAAGGCAGTGTCAGAGATGCGCCAGAAAAGAGATGCCAAGATTGAACGAGACCAACTAAAGCATCAGGTTTACAAATAATGTACAATTTTTCAGGGAGTTTGGATCACTACTTAAAACATTATTCCCTTTGAATTTATTTATAGAATATTTTAAAGCAAATATGTTAGATTTTGATGACACACGTTTGTGCTTTGTGCCCAAAAAAAAATGTAGTTTGACATTTTGCCTTCGAAGAATTTCACTATATAGCGTGAGTTGACCGAATACAGCAGCAATGGATCACTTTGGGTAGTTGCGGATCACGCCATTTAATTGTCAATTTGACAACTATAAAAGAATATTTCTAAACCTGGTTTATCCCATTGTTATGTTCTGACAAGGTCAAGAACAAGAATGTGAAAAACATCAATGACACTAGCATGTGCTGTGTATAGAAGCAATTTCGGCATACACTGTTATGATCGATTTTGATGATTATATTTCTGTAAATGAGAATTTCCGGACCTAATCTATTGTTGGGGTCATCGATTCAGAACTACCGAAGGGTACGGCACATCATCTAAAGATCACCGTTAGATTTAAACAATTGGTAAAATATAAATATAATTATATGAAACAAACTATTTTTGTATGTTTTGTGGGGTAATAGTTATTTAAATGAGTAGATATGCTAGTTTGGTTAATGAATGAAAAGTAAAAGTGATGAACTTGTTTTCATTTCAACCGTAATAGATCGTTTATCATGACAGGGCATTTATTTTGGATTAAATGTTGAAACCTGATGCAATGAGATGCACAATCTTATGTTTCGTGGTTGTCTATAAACTGAAGTTATTGACAAACATAGTAAAATATTTGATCAAAGCTTAGTTCCAAGGAACTTGATTGGTGATTACGATAGTGATCCGTAACTACCGATGATCTGGAAATGCTGTATCAAATGTATACTAGATTATAAAAGTATCACAGGATGTCTAGGATGAGACTACTAGCCTATGTAGTTATGTGGTTCGGTGTGGTTATGGAGTGGCCATTGTAATTGAACTTCGGATGTGCCGTTATGGTTGTGCCATTTTTTTAAAAGCAAGACATGATGTTGTTGATTGTTAAACTGTTTTAAGTGGATTTTCAGTTTAGTGGATGACTAATAGTTACATAATTTTTGTGAAGAAAGCTGATCATAATACCACGAAATGAGAACATTTTCTTTGCAGTAGACTTGAATCTATTTTTATCTATCGTTTCTGATACAAGTTTTGTAAAGGGATTTAATGAAATCATCACTCATTGTTATAAATATCTTGAACTGAATTTCATATTATTTGAGATAATCTCATTTCAAGGTTTGTCAATCTGAGTTTTTGCATCATGGATATACAATAATAATGCCAGCAAATTCTTTTTCATAATAGGATATTAGACGTGAACAGACTACTGTTATTTCCAATCGAATGAAAACTTTAACATCAAAAGAGAGAACGGGCGCAAGTGTAACAACCAAGACTACGAGAACCATTACAAGAACTGTCAGCTCATCAGATAGTAATTCTCTATGTAAGCATTATACATGGTTGATATATATATCCTTATGACCACAAGATGTGTCAGATTGCCGCCTTCAAAAGTCTGTATCCTTTATAGAATATTAAATCTCAGTACAAGGGAGATAACTGAGAAATTATATTTAAGTGTAAAATGTGTACAAAATAGATAATTTCTCAGTTATCTCCCTTGTGCTGATATATCAGTCACAATACTGTAGCCACAAAAGGTATTTCTTATGGCAACTTATTTGTATTTTAACCATTTAATCATCAAAGATGTTCAAGAAATTTTCAGTTTCCTAAATTAGCAATGTGAATTTGCAGACTAAGTGATTATTTTTGCAAATTTATTACTATATTGACTTCCTCGGTTAGCGCGCCAGTCATTCCAGTGGTAAATCTTCAAGAATAGCTGCCTCTTGGTCTGCAAATGGACATTTACTAGGAATATTTCAGAAGTTGTGTTTTGCCAGTTTGGCTGTTAAAGGGTTAAGAGATACCTGCTAGGCAGTGATGTGGCGAGGTGGTGTGACGATAACGTGTCTCCTGTCAAAACTGGATGTTTTCTGGGTTTGCCATTCATTAGAGACTGCCAACTCTGTTGCAAAATGGCGTGATTTTATTCTTTCCTCGTTACCTCGCCGCATGATAATTTAACTGAGTAACTTTATTGAAAGCTATTGAATGAATAAAAAAGCTACCGTACTGGAATTTCATTGAATGAAATTGAACTGTAAAAAGAAATATAAATAGTGACTGCTTGAATATTGATTGAGCACAATATTTTGAAACTAATTTAACTGCAACGGTTTCCAGTCAACTTAGTTTTAGATTATTCAATAGAATATTGCTTACATTGAAAAAGATTGGTCCTTTCTAGTTTGTGATGGTTAAAAGGGTTTGATACATCCCAAGCAATTAAACGATTTTGTATACTTGATGCATGAAATTATAATACGTAGATTTCCACCATGTTTTATTTCAGCACGGTCTCAATCAATGTCGATACCTTCAGCAAGCCTTCACCTGGCACCAGCGGACACTGTCACTGCTATTCATGACTTTGAAGGGCAGATGCCATGTGATCTTTCATTTAGAAAAGGTAATTAATTTGTGATGCAATCGCAGATTATTAAAATCATTCAGGATCTTCCTCTTACTCTTCGTCAAAAACTTCTACAGTTTTCATCTGATCAACTCCAAACTTAGTCAACTTCAGTTACCAAGTCTGGAATGGTGTGCTTGTGATTTTCTTTCAGTTTTGCCCAAGGACTTTTAAACTACCCACTTTTCCATGGGCAAAAACTTCTCATAGGAAAAAAAATTTGGAATTTTTTTCCTTCAAAATTACCACAGAGATTGGTTTTGCTCTGATCGACCTGAATGTTGGTGATCTTATAGGTCCTATATAGACTTGATTTCATATCAATTTTGAAGAGGCTCAATCTAATATTTTCCGTGAAATTAGTTTTCCATTCCACATATCCCCATAGTAAACCTATGCGAGCAATATTTGAACTGCATTTTCTCCTAGAGTTTTATTCCAATTCTCTTCAAACCTGGTCAGATTCTAGAAGATTGAGAGATGTAAATAATTTTCAATGAAAATTTTAATATCTCCCTTGGGGTCAAGGTCATTCAGGGATCAATATTTCCTATTTTTATGTTTAGCATAACTAACCTCCCTTTCATCATACAACTTCAAAGAGTATGTTAGAAGACCTTATTTTATCCTTTATGGTCAAATTAACCTTTTAGTGGTCAACGTTATCGGTTTTTGAGAAATCAGCTTTTCCATTCCCAATGTAAACCTATTGGAATTTCAACTAAGGATCTGAACTGGTACTACACCTAGACTTTTATCGGATCAGCACCAGACATGTTCCATGGTTATATAAGAAGAGGCCTTATACTATTCCATAACCCTTACCTCTCTGATGTCAATATTCTATCTTTTACCATGTCAATAGCAAAGAATCTGGTGTACATTTTTCAACAATTTTGGTGGACGATGTTGCTGTCTTCTTGTTGAAAAATGTACACCAGTTCATCTTTTAATTTAATTTGAAAATTTAAAAATCTGACCAGTGTGGTAAGGGTTAATGGCCAGCCATCGCAGATTTACGGTTACTTCAATAAGTGTATTCTAGTTGTATTTGCTGCTATATTATTATACAATGAGTTCTTGTCAAGGCAGCTCCTTGAGTTCCCAATGGATTAAGCTGAAATCTGGTACACGTTAGTATCGTGTGCTGATGTGCATGTGCTTTTTTCGTGGTCCAGAAAATTATTCATTACAGAGTTATCCCCCTTTAAAGATCTTGGAAGCTGATGCATAACTTCAGAATGCCTACATGAATTCATGCAAAATTTCTTTATCATCTGTTTATTTTTGTTATGAATAGTGGGGTGATATAGTAATCAACATCTCCCTCAATCCATCTGTCCATCCATCCATGCATCTGTCTGTCTGTAATCATTTCTTGTCAGCACAACAGTTTTGTTGCGATTCCTATGAAACATTATCTTTACGACTTGAAGATGAGCATGTCTCTTTCCGCAAAATCCACCAATAACATCGTCGTGTCGTGTCCCTGAAAAATGTAAAATTCATCAAAGTTGTCTTTTCGAGCCAGATCTCCAAGAGTTTTGAAGTTATGCTCGCAATTCTTTGCACTCTTCATATTACTTCAATGTCGAGGGCTATGATACGGTTTCGATGAAATCTATCCATAGTCTTCAGAGTTATCTCCCCTGAAATACTTTAAATCAATAAAAAAAAATTTTCTTCGTGCCAGATCTCGAATAGTTTTGAACCTATGCTCTCAATTCCTTTGTCACTGGTTATAGTAACTTCAAGGTACAGTGCTATGATTCCATTTTGAAGAAATCCATTATTATACCCCGCCAAAAAATTTGGCGGGCCATTATGTAATGGCGCCGTCTGGGCGGGTGGGTGGGTGGGTAGCAGAGTGGTTTCCAGATGATAACTCTGTTACTGTTTGTCAGATCGCATTGAAACTTCATAAGGTGGTGGGACTAGGACTGGGGAAGAAACCTATCAAAAGCGATGATGATCCGAAATCCAAGATGGCCGCCAGCCACCGGTGGCCATCTTGAAAATCGGTTTCCGGGTGATAACTCTGTTACCATTTATCGGATCGCTTTGAACCTTCATAGAGTGGTTGGATAAGGTCTGAGGAAGAAAACCTATCGAAATCGACAATGATCCGGAATCCAAGATAGCCGCCAGCTACTGGTGGCCATCTTAAAAATTTCTTTCCAGATGATAACTCTGTTATCGTTTATCGGATCGCTATGAGATTTCATAGGGTGGTTCGACTACCTCTGGGGAAGAAACCTATCGAGATTGACAATGATACGAACTCCAAGATGGCTGCCAGCCACCAGTGGCCATCTTGAAAATTGGTTTCCAAATGATAACGCCGTTACCGTTTATCGGATCCCCTTGAAACTTCATAGGGTGGTTGGACTAGGTGTGGAGAAGAAACGTATCAAAATTGATGATAATCCGAAATCTAATATGGCCGCCAGTCAGCAGCAGCCATCTTGAAAATTGGTTTCCGGACGATACCTCCTTGACCGGTTTAACGGATCGCTTTGATACTTCATAAGGATGACTGGTCTGATGGGGCTGAGGAAAAAAATAAATATTTTCTGATAGCTCTCATTCATTGGTTTGTCATCATGGCGGGGTATTATGCGAGGTTTGTGGAGCTCTTGTTACTTGCTTGCATTACCTCTCTTGAAGAACTTAGAATTTAAAATTCTCTTGCCCCGCCCAGATCTCGACGAATTCTGAAACTACACTCATAGTTAAAGGTGCATATTCGCAGCAAAATGCGTGAAAATAACATTGTTTAAATTGTCTACTTTTAGAGGCTTAATTGGTGGATCTCAAAACGTAGCATATGATGATTTCATTCCGTACAAATTATTACAATTTTTAGCTCGACGTTAGTAAGTAAAACGAGCTAGTGCGATAACCTGCCCCGTCTGCGGTGGTGGCGTCGTCCAATTTGCGTTTAGCTCAGCTTTTCTGTTTATATCCCACGTTTGGTTAATGATACTGGACCCAAACTTGGGCACATGCCTCCTTATAATGCCCTGACTACAGAATTACTTTGAGGTCAAAAGATCAAAGGTCAAGGTCACTGTTGACCTTGGTAAAAACCTAGTTTTTTTCAACATTAACATTTTCCGTTAAGCTTGACTTTTCTGTTTATATCTCGGGATTTGTTAATCATACTGGACCCAAACTTGGACACATGCTTCCTTATAATGACACAGCATCACACAATGATGTTTTGGTCAAAATGTCAATGGAGAGGGTCACTGAAATGCATGGCGACCGTCTGTCATCCATCATCCATCCGTCAACCGTTGTTTAATAAATGCTACTCATTAACCACTTGGCAGATTTCAACCTAATTTGGCTGGATGGACCATATGGGATAAGCTACAGAATTTTGATTGATCAATTTATTTGTGTGAAAATCTTTGATTTTATGAAAGATTTAACTGAAATTGTCAGCGCTCTCCTTTTTAACCGCTTGGCAGATTTCAACTTATTTCGGCTGGAATGACCTTATGGCGTTATGTTTCAGAGCTTTTTATACTGAATTTTGATTGGTCAGGTTTTTTGGTGAAAACTAGATTTTATGACAAATTACCGGAAATTGTCAATACGCTACTCATCATTAACCGCTTGGCAGATTTCAACTTACTTTGGCTGGAAGGACCTTATGGTGATATGCTTCAGAACATCTATACAGAATTTTAACTTGTCAGGTTTTTTGGTGTGAAAACAGATCTTTTGACAGATTTACTGGAAATTGTCAAAACGCTACTCCTCATTAACCGCTCAGCCGATTTTAACTTACATTGGCTGGAAGGACTGTGTGTAAAGAAATTTTAATTAGTCAAGTTTTTTTTATGAAAACCTTAGATTTTCTGAAAAATTTACCGGAAATTGTCTAGGCGCATCTATGGCCACAATTTAAGCCTCTAAAAGTATGCGATTGTGACAATTTTATTTTCAAGCATTTTGGTGTGACTGCACCTTTACTATGTTATATGGAAGCACTGCAATGTTGTGGTTTCAGTGAAATCTACATATTTACAGCAAAGTTATCTCCCCTTACAGACTAAATATTAAGAAAATATGGTTGCAGCTAGTTTGCCTGAAAAAGCCTAGACATATTTAGTTCAAATTTGATTGTGAGAAGACCTCAGTTGTGATCGTGTTTCAGCAAAATCTGTATTTCCCAGTGTTATCTTCAAACTGACAAACTTAAAGGAAAGGAGCAGGGAACTAACAAATGCTCTTGAATGATAGATATAGGTAATAATCAACTTATAATAATACTTACCAGATGTACTATTATGATAATGTCTATTATCTAGTCTAGCTCAAAATAAACAATTAAAACTCCGCACTCTCCTGGTCCTGCCCATACTGTGTCCGGGAATACCATAGCCCCAGTACCGAGTCAATTCCCAATCACAGTCAGATTCGTTCTATTTTGCTTTCACATGCTAGTCGTGTTTTTTGTAGCTCTTAAAATTTGCAATTTTTTTAACGGAATTAGCGGTTGTTTGCTGAATTCATTGCTGGAAGGATGGCAGATAAAGGAAAATCATCACAGGGGCAGGTTATATCAATCTAGAATTTATACATTCGTGCCGTAATGACTGTTTGAAATTTCCTTAAATTGGCACATTATTTTAAAATGGTAGCCATTGTTGGAGTCGCCCGGTACCCGTTAACTTTTTAATCTTATCTGGGTACTCGGTTTAATTTCTCTTGCGACCCGATTCCTTCCAAGATGGATGCGCCCTTAGCCAAGATGGCGGCGCCCATGATTAATGTTTTCGCTTTGGCTTGGCGTGTCTATGCACTCTGTTTATGCCCATTTTTAGCTCTCGCTTCATTGTCGAGGGTGTTTGTAGCGATCAGGGTTTTTTTCTTGGCTGTATTAACGTTAGTTAACTTCCAAGTTGTGTTTATTAATTTTCACTCAAAAAAGTTTCAAATATTTCCTGCCTAAAGGCTTGATTATCATTAATTTAAGAGAAAGTTAATGTTTCTAAGTAATTCTACTTTACAATCAAGTCAATTATGCGTATTGCTCGTCATCGTTTGTCATGTGCAACGTTTTAATTCTTCTCTGTGTTCGCAGAAGGCCAAGAACCAGGACACGTTGTACCACAAATGCAACAGGTTCATGAAGCGCAAGTACTCGGGCCATCATTGTGTGGCTTGCGCGAAGTGCAAGGTGGGAAGTCCGTGTGATGTGTGCGCCAAGTGGTCGTCGGAAATGGTGGCTGAATTCGATCGTGATCGTCGTGCACGCTTGGAGAGAATCGCGAGGGACAAGGCGGCCAAGCTGGATCAGGCATCGATGAGAGGACTGGAAGGTCGTCTGAACGAGCGAATGGATTCAGCATTGGGCGTATGGGCGGCCCAGTTCAAGGCAATGTTTGAGTCCTTGCAGTCCACGATCCCGACGATGCAGGCTGGTGCAGGGCAACCTTTAGGTGGCCCGGCTAGTTCTGCGGAGGGACAAGCACCTGTCCCTTCTCTGACCTTGGCTCAAGAGCCGACGGCGGAGGAGGAAGATCTTCTCCTAATGGAAGGTTCCGGCATGTCGGATATTTCGTTGACGGCTAGACCAATTACATCCCAGGGATCTCCCTCAGGATTTGTACGGGTTTGCCAAGCGGGTGGTGATGTGGCATTTTCCACCCGGATTTCGCTCAACCCACGTTGTCATTGGAGCCATGTTTTGCGGTTCCTAGCAGTATCCCGGCGGCGTTAGGTGTGGCTCCTCTCGGAGTGCCGGCATCTACCGTGGTAAAAGCGGCTGTAGTCCCGCCTCCCGTGCTGGAGCCGATGGACTGCAGTGAATCCGTATCCAGCGATTCGTGGACACTGGTGCCGCTAGTAGTCGGGCTATGGGCATGCCTCATGTTGGTAGAAGTGCGGGCCATAACTCTCAGCATGGATCGTCGGTAGCCTACTCATCCAAGGGTGAGAAGGAAGATGAAAATGGTAGTCCATTGATGGACGAGTCCGCTTTCTGCACCAAAGCTGAATGGGTGCAGGTCCTTGGCTGGATGTCCTGCCATCTTGGGTTGGCATTGGATCAAGGATCTCAGCGCGATCCGACGATGGAACGGATGTCAGAGCGAGTGGCATGCTGACGCTCCCTTTTGGCACGCAGACTTCCGACATGTTTGAGGTTGCGGCATATCATCTGGTTCAGCCAGAGTATGCATCGCCCAAAGCCCCGAAGGGGATAAGGAGTAGGGTCCATTTTCCGGAGCTGGCCTATCATCAGTATGCCCGGGTTCCATGGCTTTCCGTCAGGGAGCGAGAGGCGCTGAATAGGCCGTTGGCTGGAAAATCGAAGGGGCGTTCGCGTCCCTTAGTTTCCCAAGCCAATAAAGACCCGTTTAATGAGCTGACACTCATTGAAGATGCAGCGATGGCAGCTATGGCTGCGCTCTCGCACGGATGTACCGTTCTGCAGGGTATGCTGGCCTGCGTGGCGGAAGGTGGACAAGTGCCAGAGGCTGCTCCCGGAGTTGTTCGGGACACCATGCGCTTGTCCCAGGATTGCCTGGCCAGGGTGATCACCAGCTCATTGGCGGAGCGAAAGAGAATGGTTCTCAATTGTGTAGAACCAGGACCTGAGATCAGGGCTGCGTTATCTTCTGCGCCTTTCATTGGTCCAGGGTTGTTCGGCGGTTCGGCACGGCAAGCCTTATCCAAGGTCGCGTCAATGGTTGCTGAGCAGGAAGTAGTCGGCAATTCGTGGAAGTCGACTAAGAGGACACAGCCGCAGCAGTCCTACAAACGGCATCGGCACGAGCAGCAGAGGCAGCGCCAGAGATCGCCCTTCCGTCCTTCTGGCCGTGATGTCCATCGGGCATCCAGATCACAGGGACCTGGCCGTTCGTCCTCATAATAAGAGGCCGTATGAGGACGACAGGAAGGGTGGCGGTCGGGCCGTGGCTGTTACCGTAAGGATAGCCATGGCGGCGGTTCCGGGCCGTCATATTCCAAGAAGCCGCAGGGCGGCCATGGAGGCCGGTCCTGACGGGTTTCCGGCGGAATCAGTTCCGGTGACATCAGGAATGAAGGGAGTCGAGAATCTTCACCCAAGCGATTTAGCGTCTTATCGTGCAATATCGACCGCCAGCTGTGTGCAGATTCCTACCGTCGGAGGCAGACTTCAACTGTTCTCAAGCCAATGGGAACAGGTCATGCGAGATTGTTTAGTCTGGCAGTGGTTAAGAAACGGCTATGAACCGGACTGGCTCATCTGTCAATCGTTAGTTCCGTTAACATCGACTCCAGTGTGGACTCCCGTTCCAAGGGAATCCGATCGTCTAGATGGCATTTGCTCAGAAATAGAATCTCTTCAGCAGAGAACGCGATTCATCTAGTCCGCAATCAGTCCTCCCTAGGCTTCTATTCGATGATATTCCTCATTCCGAAACGTACCGGAGGATGGAGACCAATTCTCAATCTCAAACTGTTGAACAAATCTATTCTTTCTCCAAAATTTCAGATGGGGACTGTAGCAGCGGTGATGACAGGGCTGAGAAAAGGCATGTGGGCCATGTCGATAGATCTGAAGGATGCATATTTTCATATTCCAATGTCAATTCCTTTTCAGAAATACCTTCGCTTTGCATTCCAAGACAATGTTTGGGAATTCAATGCGCTTCCATTCGGCCTGACCACAGCACCGAGGGTCTTCACCAAAGTGGTTCTCGCCATGACTTCTTATCTTCGCAGGAGAAACATAGCTGTTCATACTTACATAGACGACTGGCTGCTAAAGGCGGGGAATCCAGTCACTCTGCGCAACAATCTTCAGGTGGTCCTAGCCTTATTAAAGGATCTAGGATGGATTGTGAATCTGGAGAAATCAGAATTGACTCCATCCCAGGAGTTTGTTTATCTGGGAATATTTTTCAACCTCAGGGACGGCGTAGCTTTTCCGGTGGAGAGCAGAGTCAAGAATTTGATTGCGGTACTGGAGTCAGTTTCTCTAGGAGCTTTTCTGACGGCGCGCCAATTTCTCAGGATACTGGGTTTACTAGTGTCTCTGGAGAAAGTGGTTCCTTATGCGGCATTCAGGCGCCGGCTGATTCAGATGTATCTAATGTCATTCTGGTCTTGGAGAACGGATCCGTTATCTCTGAAGATTCCAGTAAAAGAACCATTGATATTCCACCTTCAGTGGTGGTTATCAGAACAGAATCTCCTGCGAGGTGTTGCTCTACAACCTCCTCAACCACAGATGTCCATCTTCACAGATGCATCGATAATGGGTTGGGGAGCGGTATTGGATGATCAGTCAGTGTCAGGTGAATGGGATCGGATCAATGCACAGAAACATATCAATGTTCTCGAATTATTAGCAGTGACATTAGCACTTTGAAAATTCGAGAGCCTAATCCAAGACAAGATTGTCCTAGTAAGGACAGACAACTCAACAGTGGTGTCTTATTTAAACCGCCAAGGCGGGACGAGATCACCGGAGTTGTGCATGATGATTTGGAACCTTCTGCTGTGGTGCCAAGAGAGGAATGTTATTCTTCGGGCAGCACACATTCAAGGAAGACTGAACATCTTGCGGATGCTCTCAGTCGAAGGACGGTTTGTCGTCCCACGGAATGGCAGCTCAACCAATCGGTAGCGGAGGTTCTATTCAAATATTGGGGCAAGCCAAATGTGGACCTGTTTGCGATGAAACAAAACGCAAAGATGGTCTCATATGTGTCACCGATCCCGGACCCGCTAGCCCTAGCGGTAGACGCACTGGCGATAAGTTGGAAGGGAATGTACGCATATGCATATCCTCCAACGATTCTCATCCCAAAAGTTCTGGCAAAGATAAGAGAGGGTATGTGCCAAGTACTACTGATCGCCCCTTATTGGCCAGGCCGATCATGGTTTACGTATATGCTGGACCTTCTGGTCTGCAATCCAGTCCCTCTTCAAGACAGAAGAGATCTAATCTCTCAGAACAGTGGTCTGTACTTCCACAACAGACCAGAAATGTTCAAATTTACTGAATGGATGTTATCAAGCAGCATGCAATTAAGGGTGGCTTTTCTGAGCAAGCAGCAAAGTTTGTCGCTTCAGCCAGAAGAGGATCAACCACTAAAACATATAATTATAGAATCAACAAATTTGCAAGAGTGGTGTATGGGAAGAGATATCGATCCCTTTTCTGCATCTGTTCAACACGTAGCAGATTTTATCTGTCATTTATACGAAGTTGACAAACTTGTACCTTCAACCCTAGTAGCATATAAGTCTGCATTTGCTTCAGTCATTCCCAGTCTGGCCATTGAAGGAGTGGAAAATGACACTTTAAATGAAGTTATTAAAGGAATGAGCAATCTGCGACCTAGACAGCCAATTCCTATCCCAGCATGGCATCTATCTCTTGTTCTACAGGTTTTAGGGCATGCTCCCTTTGAACCGATTAGATCTATAGACATTAAACTGTTAACTATTAAATCAGTTTTCTTGGTTGCTGCGGCGTCGGCGAGAAGGAGAAGTGAAATTCATGCGTTTTCTGCCGAACAAGACCGTTTTGTCGTCACGGGTGAAGGTTTAAGACTACTTCCACGTCTTTGTTTCCTGGCAAAGAATCAGTCACTTAAATATCCAGGACAGCCGATCAATTTGCCAAGTTTAACTAGATATGACCCAAACTCTTCTGCTTGGTGTCCTGTCAGATGTCTGAAAATGTATTAAAAACGTACTGAGGAGTGGAAAGATGACCCGAAATCTCTGTGGTTATGTCTCAAAGCTCCTCATTTGCGCGCCTCGAAAGATACTATTTCTCGTTGGATAGTCGATGCTATTCAGATGTCGCACAAAATCGCTACAGGAAAGCAGATTGATCGTGCGAATGCCCATCAGGTCCGAGCACTAGCAGCATCATCGGCCCTTTATACGGGTGTCTCATTAGAGGAGGTGATGTCTGTAGCACAATGGCATGCCGAGTCATCATTTACTGATTTCTACCTTCGCGACATTTCCAGCGGACTTAATCCGGTAGCCGTCGCCAATTTATCGAATCTAAACTAAGCCACATCCGACCACTATTTCGCACACATCACAAGTTCTTCCACTTGCACGGAACAATGGCCATGCACATGACCTGAGAACGACCGTGGATTGGGCCAAGCTCCTGTGATGAACTAAAAGGCCAAGCACTCAAAATGGTGAGTGTTTACATTAATTAAGTGACTATTAATAATTTACTTACAGTCGAAATACCGGACTGATTAGGTAAATAGTCTGGTGTAAGAGTATACTTATCCTCTCAAACAGACATTAGACTCATTCCAATTTGAAAACTTAATCGATATACTGATATTTTTTCAAAAATTAGAAGTTGTAGTAGCTTCTTTGAACTCTACTGGATTGCCCTAGCTGAGACTTGGGGCTGACACGGGTCTGGTGGGTGTTGCATCCCCTTTTCGACAGCCCTCTGGATTTTGTGCGGACAAAAGAGGGGGGAGCGCGGTCTAGACCATGGAAATTTAGCACTTTGAGTCAGATTGTAGAACCCAAGCGTATGCCAGGGTTCTAGTCTCTTCACAACCTTCTCTGTCGGATGGTAGATGAGTGCTGGTTCGAGCCTCACCTCCTCCCACCGGTATTTCTTGGCTGTTGAAATCCGGAGTTTATCATAATAGTACATCTGGTAAGTATTATTCGAAGTAGAATCAAAAAAGCATCCGCTTTTGTTTCTACGAGAATTCTTAATACTTACCAGATGTACTATGGCCCTACCTCAGCCGCCCCGCTGAGGTGAGGCTGAGCTGCTTTCGCTATTTGTCAAGGCATGGGGAAGTTTAATGTCAGGATTTCATTTTTCATTGATTAGCTTTTAAAAAATATTGTCCTTTACAACGATATATCAGCTCTTGATATGTGTTTATCTGAAATGTTTGGATCCGCGTGGATATGCATCTCCTGATTGGTCTTGTTTTATCCAACCCGGCTCCATTATCTCATCTCTAAACTAAGGTATGCCAATTTACCACTCTGTTACATTAACCCTTAGCACTGATGTTAATATCCTATTTTTTACAGTGTCAATATCAAAGAAACTGATGTACATTATTCAACAATTTTGCTGGAAGATGTTGCTGTCTACGACGGCACCATCTCCCACCAAATTTGTTGAAAAATGAACACCAGTTCTTTTTTAAATTTAATTTGAAAGTTTAAAATTCTGACATCAGAGTGCTAAGTGTTAACCGCTTCAAGGTTAACTCAGCAAAAAGCAACATCTACAGTTGTCTTGAAAATTCAGAGAAATATCAATTTGCATGCCAAGAGAGGAATATTTCTGAAAATTTGCTACTGGAATGGCGGGCTCGAAAACAGCCCGTCATTCCAGTGGTCACATGTCAAAAATAGTACTCTCTTGTCTTGCAAGTTGACATTTACTATGCAAAATTATTGATTTTCCTGACTAATCTTAACCATTGCAGAGTTAAGAGTGCATGGCTTTAGTGAATACATCTCTTGGCAGGTCTTAGCTTATTTAGAGACATCAATATTAACATCTGACATGACATGTGCTGAGAAGCTAGCAATCATATTTAAACTGTAGACCAGCATCGAGCCATAATTAAGTACCCAATGGACCTTTCTGGTTTTAGCTATGCCCCGCCCATTTCTAGCTAAGCTCCACCCACACCTCGCTCGTATTGGGATTGATCGATCTCTGAAGACCCTGACGATCAATTTCCAAAAGAATACACAGGTAAGCTGTTGAATATTTTGAAACTAATTTGACTGGGTGCTGTTGCTGCCGAAATTAAATAGCAAAGAATTACAAAGACACAATTCATACACCATGTCGGACCATTTGAGATTTGATGACGGTCTATATGGAACCCTTTGTGACGTAATGATTATGATGTCATCATACACACGCTGAGCTGATTATGACATCATACGAAGTCTGATGATGGATGGATACTCTGGAAAGGTGAGTTAAATGAGGATTATGTAGGATTTGCTTTGTTCATCCATCCATCTGTTAATTACTTCCATCCATGAAATTTCTTATGATCCCTCTGTGCTAGATATCTTCAAGATCTTGGCAATCTACTGTGCCTGGTATGGAGAGGATTGCTAGTGAAACTAATCTGGATTCAAAATCCAATATCGCCACCAGGTGGACATTTTGTTGTGGATACACACTAAACCCAACTTCAGCAAAAGCAATCTCTATTGCAAGCCCTTGTCCTCTCCGCTTTTGTCACATTTGTTGGATTTTTCAGATCTTTCTGATCATGACCAACATTGTGAAATCCTTGTATCCAGTCATAGGCTTTGTTGTTTTAAGATTTGAGCCAAATTGGACCAGAAGTTTCCGAGATCCAGAATGTGATATCATCCGGATCCAGGTTTTTTATCTGGATCACGGTTAAAGTCTGGAAATCATCTTTCACATTAAGATCCTTTATGTTAAAATTTGAATCAAATCAGGCAGGCATGCCTGAATGCAATACCCCCTTTCCTTTATAGGGTGAGGGTAGGGTAATAATCAGAAATCTTTACAATGATCAGACTACTATATATTAGGTCCTTATAACGTCGGGAGGGGGATGAGAGGATTGGGGCATGTTATGAGCCTTTATCCAATGTGGTTGATGCCAGCAAGCTCTATTGTGTGGAGTAGGTGTATCCAGTAGGCCTTCTCATTTTTTGGAGTGTTAGCGACCGACATGTGTTTCTATCTATGATTAGGAAAGTTGAAGTGGCAGGCTACTGGTGAGTTCTTCCATTGTCCTATATCCATGAAGTGTATTCACCTTTATACTGCTTATGGCGGTAGAGACGCCCGCACACCCACTCAAGATGCACTTAGATATGCTTATGGTTATGCGGAGATGTGCACGCGTGTGGGCGCCCACACATCTGTGTACCATTATGCCAATACATAGGTAGTTTCAAAACCTGTTTAGGTTTATGCCGGTGATAAGGTACACAATGCTTCATGTTTTGTGGTTGCCACTGGTTTTGGCTGTATATTTTGAATTCACGCTTAGTTTCACATATAGATTGCTAATGGCGGTTGAGGCCTGACCACCCACACCCACGCGTGATGCACTTAGGCGTGCTTATGGTTATGTGTAGGTATGCGTGCCCACACATCCACACACCATTATGGCCGTGAATATGTGGGCACAGTTTCAGATCCTGTCTTGGTTTAGGCAGGAGATGAGGAACACAATGCTTTGTGTTTTGCAGTTGCCAGCGATTTTGGCTGTGTAGAGCAATCGAGTGGTAATTGCTCTGCTACCTCTGTTGGTAGTGTGAGTTTGGAGTTCGAAGGCAGTACTGGCTCCATTTGGAGATCCTTTTGGTTGGCTAGAGCCATATTTCTGCCTGAGAAATAGATTATTTATAACATGGAAAGCCACTATATATAAGCCCTTGATATGCATGTATGTGAATTGCTGCAGAACTGGTAATTGGACATAACGAAAGCATTATTCTTTGTATTCTCTCTATTAAGACTTCTTATCAGGCAACTCTTAACAGGCTAAGAAATATTCTTTTGAATAATTTTGAAAGTCAGTTGCCTGGAAGCCATTAGCAAATTATTTTTGAAATCTTCAAGTTTTTAATATGGTTGCCATGATATAGATATGCTGTGATTTCATGTATAGTCAAAGCTTGCAATATTTTTTACCTTCAGGTGATACAATAGCCGTACTATTGCGTACAGACACACAAAATGATTGGTGGGAAGGAAAGGTTCACGGAAAAACTGGCATTTTTCCCGCTAATTATGCAGAGGTTCACTGGTGACACAAGTGTGTAATATCCATAAGAATTAGTTATGCTGCTATCTTGTCATAAATGCTCCTATATACATGTACTTCATGAACTACACCCAGCCTTTGTTAGAGTCAATACCCTCATCCTGCAATCTTTGTCACATTGTAAAATTATTTTAGATTTTCCAACTGTTTTAGATCTTTCAGATTTTCCCGATCATGACAAAAGTTGTGGAATTCTAGTTTACAGTAACATCCTTTCTTGTGTTAAATCCTGAGCCCGATTTGACCAGTAGTGTCTGAGATATCCGTAGATCCAGACTTTGATCTGGTTCAGATCCATGGTTTTATTTGTATCATGGCAAGAAAGATCCTTTTGTTGGCTAAAATTTGAGCTAAATAGTAGTTTTTGAGATACAACTCCAGACACACAAACCCACATGCATGCACACACACACACATACAATTGTAATTCACCTTTCCAGAGTATCCATCCATCATCTGACCTCGTATGATGTCATAATCAGCTCAGCGCGTGTATGACGACGTCACAATCATTACGTCACAAAGGGTTCTATATAGACCATATAGATCGATTTTATAAAAAATATCGCGATTTTCGATTAAATCGTAGGTCCAAATTCCCAAAAGTATAAACCGGGATAACGTGACTTGTTTCTAGAAAAAGTTGAAATAAATGATACAAAAATAGCACAAAATTAGAACACATTTTCATGCGCCGAATTCTTACCATCCTACGTCTATGCTTAATGTATACCGTATATCCATCATCGCGGGAGTGAAATTATTAATTGGGACCGCCTAAATATTGCGTATAGTTTAATAAACAATATTTATTTCATCAAAATTTGAGATAAAATGTCGTCGGGAAAAAATATAAATTACATGATGTATCAGCTTCCGCTTATAGTCTCCCTTTGTAGGACGAGTTTAGGTCATTATCGGAGTAAAGCGAAGACGTTACTATTAGTACCCGGGGAGATACTGGGCAATCCCCATACATAGGATGGGAGCTTTGAGTAGGTACGAGTGTAACGGTGTAAATTCGTCCTATAGAGCAGTTTATAGTTGCTTTCAGAATGTACGATTTACATTTAAGAGTAATCAACAGAATGCACAGTTCAAAATCAAACAACCTGGAATGCTGTAGCTTTATTTTCTTTAATTTGACCTGACAACCGAATCAAAAAGGAAAATTTATTTTACCGCCTGAAATGGCTAACCCTAGAATTAAAAAGAATTCTGTTCACTGATTGCCTAACACTGCAACTAAGTATATACTTGGCATTTCACGACAGACTCAGGGTCTGCAGCGAAAGAAAGAAAATTATATGGCAATTCGACGGAGTAACTAGCTGGTTTTCTCAATGACAAAGGTGTTACCTCACTATTGTTAGTTTGTTTATTGTGGCGCATTGTGTTGTGATTAGTAATTATTCGGCGCGGCGGGATATAAACACAATGAACACAGGCGTGAATCGATCATAATTGTACTCATGTACTGAGAAAATGCGACGGAAAAGTACACACTTCAGATTTAAAAAAAACATGGAATTTTTCACGATTTTCTGATTTTTCCTCAATTACATCGTAAAAATCGCGATTTAAAAAATAAATCGAACTTCACGATTAAATCGAAAAATCACGCAAGCCTAAGACCATCATCAAATCTCAAATACTCTGACTGACACGTTGTATGAGTTGTATGTCTTTGTAATTCTTTGCTATTTAATAAACATGCTGTTGAATATTTTGAAACGAATTTGACTGGACGCTGTTGCTGCCTTAGGCAGCAACAACGCCCAGTCAAATTAGTTTCAAAATATTCAACAGCTTACCTGTGTAGTTTATTGTAAATTGATAGTCAGGGGTTTCGGAGATCGATCGATCCCAATATGAGCGAGGTGTAAGTGGAGCATAGCTAGAGATTGGCGGGGCACAGCTAAAACCGAAAAGGTTCATTGCAATACCCTCTTCCCATTACGGGGCAAGGGTATTAAGTATATAATACTCATAATATCTTGAATGTGCAGCCGATGGCATGCTCATTTCACTTCAAGAGTATACTTACCTCCCTAATACTTTTGATATTGCTAAATATTGGCTTTCACTCAATAAACACTCAGATTTAAAACAGTTAGGTGCCCCTACTGGGCAGGGAGTCAGAGCGTAGTCTGGCGGATGCCAGCCCCACCACCGCGCATGCGCAGACTAGCACTTCCTCTTTGCTAGATTATTGGCAAAGAGAACACACATGTTTTTCAGTCATAAGCTTTTCTTGCTCATTAACGTTTTTATTGGTGTTATTTTGGAGGTGATAAGACCTGATTTGGATGGCGGGAGGATACACTTCGCCACCGGAGGACGTTGGACCTTTAAATCAGGTGACTTCTAGTAAAATTAGCGAGTTTTCTTCCCGGTGTATTGTGTTTCCGGGACTCGCGTTTACCGTGATAAGCGCCTTAGTTAGTTGGTTTAGGTCAACTCGGTGCTACCTAGGACTAATTTCTCTTTCTGTTTCTGTCCACAGGTCTGTATGACGCTAGGTTGTGACGTCACAGTACCAGAGAATTAGTATTCTCTCCACCATGGTTCCATTTCCTACTAACACTGTTAGGTTATCTAACCAAATGAAGAAATTATGTCCAGTGAGTTGGAGGCCTGGTATAAAGGTCTTCTCACTTTGCCCTCTTGATCCAATTCCTTCCCCATGAGGTGGAGAGAGTTAAGAGGCGTGCAGATGGTGGAGTTTTCCGGTTCGTCACGTTGGATGGTTTGTCTATACAAAGTGTCAGGTATCTAGTTATTGATAATGTGGTGATGTTAATTATTGTAAACAATCAAAGGGAAAGAGATAATTAACATTTTTGCCAGTAAAGAGTTATCTATATGTATCTGATGGTTGTGTAGTCAACTTATCCATTCAGCATACAATTCGTCTTTGCACTTGGATGTTTTGTTGGGATCGAATTTTTCCTGTCACGGGATTAATGACGTCATAATCAGCTGGCTATGTATTTATTAGCAATTCAAGCGCTAGGCTGGTTTTTGATGTATATTGATCTTTATGATCGTTTTCCTTCTCCTTGAGTTGGATTGAGTTTCTAAGCTTAACTAGTTGCTCATACTCCTTGTCCTTTGCCCTGTTTCAGGGACCGGGTTGCGCGTCCTGTGGACGTTTTATGCATGTGAAGTTCTGGCCGCATCTGTGTTATCGATGTAGCCCTTGTGGTCCATTGATTAATTGTGACATATGTAAGCACTGGGGGGGCGAGTTAATGTCCGAATTCTTGTGCTGCTTACAGGCGACGGACAAGGTGGTAGTGGAGGAGAAGAAGAAGAAGCGGAAACGAGAGGTTGTAAGTGAGAAGGGTAAGGGGAAGGTCTCGTCCGCGGTGGATATGGAGACCTTCCGGACCGAGATGTTGGGAGAGATGAGGAGGACAATAAAAGATTTGGTTCCAGGGTTGCTTCGTGGCATGCTTCCTGGACCAGATCCTTTATTGTCCTCATCATCGGCTTCGGAGCAGGTAATCCCCGCCTCTGGATCGATTTTCCTTAGTCCGCTTCCGTTGTCCGACGATTCAGAGGTGGCCCCATTAGAGGGGGCGTTCCACGGCCCTGGCAGCAGGCTTATTGCCGCGCCGATAGGGGACCGTGGACGGTTGTCGCTGGAACCCGCTGGCTGCTTATCAGTCCAGGGGTATCCGCACGCCGCGGTGGCCAGTACCTCCTATGGCACCGTTCCTGGTCAGCCCGGGTTAGCTCTCTTTGCTGACCCGGGGTCTAATCTTTCTGACCAGGGTGATGAGGATTACCTGCTAGGGTCGCCGTCTGACGACGCGGACATGGATGAAGACGTTTGTGCACCCCTCGCGGGGAATACAGGCGCTTTTTTCCACGGTATTACTCACCCTGGAGTAAGGTCCGCGGTTCAGGTGGTGGCCCAGGGCGCTGCTGATGGCCAGCGGTACCGCATACCTCGGCTTGCCGAGAGTGTAGCTGGTGCTGGCCGGGCCCGTGGTAGGGCTATATATACCCCGCGCTCTACCGCGGTGCCTGCTCCTGGTCAAACCAGTGATATTCTCATGCCGGTGCTGTCAGGCCCGCATGTTTTCCCTGGCTTGCCAGGTGTATCAGCGTACCCGCCGTCAAGTACTGCTTGCGCTCAGGAGGAAGACGAAGGACCCCGTCTTGTAGAGCGCTCGCAGTTAGCCACGGAGGAGGATTGGTATGACGCTTGCCAGTGGTTGGTGAGCGTTAGGCCTGATCTGCCCGTGGAGCAGTCGGCTAGCCACCGTGTTCACACGCCGTGGTTAGCTGGGAAACCAACTGCTAACGCTATGCCTTCTCTGCCGCTGGCGGAGCATGTCGTTGACATGTTCAAGGCGGCGGAGGCGTCCATTAACACGAGTGGACGTCTCGCGAAGGCCCCTCGCGAGGTGGCCAGGCGTTGTCGCATCGTGCCCCTGGACTACCAGCGGTACGGTGTGGTACCCAAGCCCAGCGTGGATGACCGCGCGGCTTTGGGTGAGGATACGCGGCCAGGATCCCGTTCTGACGCGGGGGTCTTGTGCGCGAACGCGTTGCGTTCGGCGAATACCGCGTTGCGTGATGCGGAGGAGAGTGGGAGGGCTTCGATTGCCGCTCTGTCCCACGTCTCCCAGCTGTTACAGGGGGTAGTAACGGCATCCGCGTCGCGCCAGCCAGGCCCGCTCGCGGTCCAGCGAACCATCCAGGATGGTATTAACCTGGCGCTGGACTGTATGACGCGGGCGGTGACCAGGAGTGTCAGGGCAAGACGCACATTTGCCCTGGACAATCTGTGCCCGTCTCAGGACCTGTATAATAGGCTACTCCGTACGCCTATGACGGGTCCTGGTCTTTTTGGAGGTGAGGGATGTCGCCACCTCCAGGAGACGGTCACCCTGGTGAATAACCAGAGGGCGCTGCGCGAACAGTTTGAGGTACTGCGTCGTGCTAACGTTCGCGCCGCGGCCCCTGCGTATCGTCCCCTGCAGGCTCGAGGTGGTGTTGGCCAAGTCAGAGGCCAGCCGCCGTCGCAGCGCCGGCCTCGGCCGCGTGCGATTCGGCCAGCAGTGAGGGGGGCGCAGGCTCCTCAGCCGCCGTCAGCCAGGCAGCCGCCCGTGCACCGAGGTGCGCGCGGGGCGGGGCGGGTCGCGCGAGGATCTGGGCGTGGTTATCGCTCCTGACAGGGCGCTTACCGCGGTAAGGACCACGCCGGTGTGTATGGCGACGGAGACAGTGCCGCTCTTGCATGCCTTGTGTCCACCGCGGTCCCTAGGTGGACCGGTGGGAGGCCGGCTAGCCGACCACATGCAAGAGTGGGAACGGTTAACTCAGGACCGTTTAGTCTTGCGATGGCTTTCCGTGGGGTATCATCCAGAGTGGATGACAGGCCCGCCGTCGCGACTGTCTCTGGTGCCAGTCTGGACTCCCATTCCGAGAGATCCAGATCAAAGGTTGTGTATCGAGGAGGAGATAAATTCCCTCGTACAAAAAGGAGCTATTCAGCCGGCACAAAGGTGTCCGGGCTTCTATTCAACCCTGTTCTTGGTAACAAAACGCACCGGTGGGTGGAGACCGATTCTCAACCTCAAGCCATTGAACAAGTTCATCGAGACGCCCAGTTTCAAGATGGAAACGGTGCGCTCGGTGTTGGCGGGGTTGGAGAGGGGGATGTGGACGGCGTCGATAGATTTGAAGGACGCTTATTTCCACATCCCCATCCACAGGAGTTTCTGTCGCTTCCTGAGATTTGCATTCCAGGGCAGACAGTGGGAATTCAGGGTGTTGCCCTTCGGAATTTCCACGGCTCCTCGGGTTTTCACCCGTGTGGTTCTTGCGATCACAGCATACCTCCGCAGGAGAAGCATAGCAGTCCACACGTACATAGACGACTGGCTGTTGAAAGCGCACACCCGGGAAAGTTTGTCCGCCAATCTGGAGATTGTTTTGAAAATTCTCACAGACTTGGGCTGGTTGATCAATTTCCCAAAATCAGAGCTGACTCCATCCCAGAAGTTTGTTTACCTGGGGATGTTCTTCGATCTGGAGACAGGATATGTTTATCCTACTCAGGAGAGAGTTCAAATACTCATCTCGTTGATTCAGTCAGTGTGCGACAGTCGTCATGTCCTGGCACGGGTTTACTTGAGAATGCTGGGGTTGATGGTTTCGTTGGAACCAGTCATTCCTCAGGCCGCCTTACGCAGGCGGCCGATCCAGTTGTTTCTCATGACACAATGGACCCAGAGTACAGGTTCGCTGGACTCGAATGTGTCAGTGTTGGCGCCTCTGATTCACCACCTGCAATGGTGGTTGAATACAGAGAATCTCTTACCGGGGGTTTTGCTAACCCCTCCCCACCCTCAGGTGACTGTGTATACAGATGCATCGATGGAGGGCTGGGGAGCTTGCCTGGAAGAATCCACGATATCAGGGCTTTGGAATCTGGAACAGTCACAGGAACATATAAATCTACTGGAGCTAAGAGCAGTAGTCCTGGGCCTGGAACATTTCTTACAGAAAGTTCAGGGCAAGATTGTTCTTATTCGTTCAGACAACTCAACAGTTGTGACTTACATAAACCGCCAGGGCGGAACGAAGTCGCCCAGTCTCTGTATGATGACATGGAAACTGCTTTGTTGGTGTCTGGATCACCAGATTACCTTGAAAGCAGTTCATATTCCGGGAAGGTTAAACCTGCTAGCAGACTCATTGAGCCGAAGGATGAGTGTTTTACCCACGGAATGGCAACTAAATCAATGTGTGGCGGATCGTCTGTTCGACCATTGGGGGAAACCCAACATCGATTTGTTCGCAACGAAGAAGAATGCGAAGATGACGACGTACGTCTCTCCGATTCCGGATCCAAGCGCTTTCGCAACAGATGCGTTAGCTATCAGCTGGGGGAGAATGTATGCATACGCATTCCCTCCAGCAATCCTGATTCCAAAAATTCTTCAGAAAATCAGACAGGAGGAATGCCAAGTGCTTCTGATCGCCCCGGATTGGCCAAGCCGATCTTGGTATACGGATCTGCTGGACCTTCTGGTCTGCAATCCGGTTCCTCTGCCTCTGATGGACGATATTATCTTCCAGGGCAAGGCCCTTCACAACAATCCGTCAATGTTCAGATTGACTGCGTGGATGTTGTCAAGGAATCTAGAATTAAGGAGGGCTTTTCTGAGCAAGCAGCCATGTTTATGGCCAAAGCCAGGAGGGGGTCAACCTCCAGAGCATATAATTATAAAATCAACAGATTTGCAGAATGGTGCTCAAAAAGATGTATTGATCCAATGGATTCATCTATTCAAGTAGTAGCTGATTTCCTCTGTCACCTCTATGATGCCTATAGCCTCAAGCCTAACTCTATTGCTGGTTATAAGTCAGCATTAATGTCTGTTATTCCTTGCTTGGCTAAGAGGGGAAGTGATGAAGTAAATACATTGAATGTATTAATTAAAGGCATGGGCAATCTAAGACCAAGGAATCCTCCTGTGATTCCGTCTTGGAGTTTATCGCTAGTGCTTCAAGTACTAGGTGATAAGCCTTTTGAACCACTTAGTTCCATTTCTATGAAACTATTAACACTGAAGACGGTGTTTTTAATTGCTGCGGCCTCGGCTAGGCGTAGGAGTGAGATTCATGCCTTATCAGCCGAGGATGACCGTTTTGTGGTTTCAGGGGAAGGCCTTAAGCTGCTACCTAGGATTAATTTCTTGGCTAAAAATCAGTCGTTGAAATATCCAGGTCAACCTATTATTTTGCCTGCTTTAACTAGATATGATCCTAATTCTAAAGCATGGTGTCCCGTCCGGGCGCTGCGCCGGTACAAACAACGTACGGCGGCATGGCGCACCGACCAGTCAGCGTTATGGTTGTCATATATTGAACCCCATGGGAGGGCTTCTAAGGACACCATTTCCAGGTGGATTGTGGAATGCATTCAGTTTTGCCATAAATCCGCCACCGGGAGGCAGGTTGACGTGGCCAAGGCTCACAGTGTCCGCGGCGTAGTGACATCCACGGCCCTATTTAATGGGGTCCCTGTGGATGATATTATGTCGGTGGCTCAGTGGCACTGTGAGTCAAGTTTTACAGACCATTATCTCCGTGACACCTCTAATCCTCTCGCCTTGTCGGTTTTGAAAAAATAAATCGGTTTATATTTTTTGAGGTGATTTCCTCATTACTTATATATATCACAATTAATTTATGGAAACACCCACTTTTTTGGGCCTGCATCAGTCTTTACCGATGGGAAGATGATGTCAGCAGCCATTTTCAACAAGGTCAGTCTTGTTCATGTGTTGTCCGTTGTTGATTGTATTGTCACGATTACCCGTTATTAATATGGTGATGGTTTGTGTATTTGTGTGGTTCATTGTTGAGAGTTACGAAAATGGAGCTTTTTCGTCTCTGTCCTGTAGTACATGGCACTTGTACGTAGAGAGCGTATAGGACATTGAGGTCAGTCGACTCTTCCTCCCAGGAAGGAGGGGGGGGAGCGCATATGACATTCGGTCATCTCTCATACATCGGTCGTGTTATCCGATGGTTAGTCAAATCCTGACTGTTTTTTCTTACAGTTTCAGAAGTTTAAGTGCCTTAAACGCAGAAAAGCGTATAGGGATGAGCTGGTCTTTTGACCTCGCCTCCCTCCCGCCAGATTCACTTTCGAATTCTGGCAATATCAAAAGTATTAGGGAGGTAAGTATACTCTTGAAGTGAAATAAACGAAATCTAGGATTTCTTTTTTCACGAGAGAGTTGATACTTACCTCCCTAGATACGGACCCGGCCTCTCCACCCCACAGAGGCTCGGTCTTCAGGCTCTTAATAGTTGCATGTGTGTCAGCCAATAATCTAGTCAGAGGAAGTGCTAGTCTGCGCATGCGCGGTGGTGGGGCTGGCATCCGCCAGACTACGCTCTGACTCCCTGCCCAGTAGGGGCACCTAACTGTTTTAAATCTGAGTGTTTATTGAGTGAAAGCCAATATTTAGCAATATCAAAAGTATTAGGGAGGTAAGTATCAACTCTCTCGTGAAAAAAGAAATCCTAGATTTCGTTTAACACACAGTCATGTACCATTTGAATATAGCCGTAGTATCTGTCTTATAGGGTGAGGGAATTCCTCTTGTTTTTAGTAAACTTGTTATAAATATATTTCTTTTCACTTGCACCATTGGAAATATACAACTTATTAAGCTATGCTATGCACTTACTATTCGCTCACCTTGGAAGCAAGCAGAACAATGACTAGCATTAGCATTATGAGAATGGTTTTATACCAGCAGTTGTGCACCGGGGATGACAGTAGAATCTGAAATAATGTCGTGAGAAAAGATCTCTAATATGGCGACTATACTCGTAATTAGTTAAAGTTTCCATAAAATAACAAATAGTCCTAAATTTAGGTAGGATACGTATCTTTTATTAATATATGGGAACTTTAAGAGTATAGGTCAAATCTTAGTCCTATCAGAACCAATAACAACCATTCAGCCAGCACATTAATATATTATTATCGAAAAGGAAATTCTCTTAAGCAACCTATAGACATGCAGTCTCAGTATTAGGCAGCTGAGCATCAAGGCCCCTGGGCCTCTTGTTAGCTCACACTTATGCCGTGGCAACCATCCATCATCCCGCCTTCGTCCGCCTGTCAACTTTTGATTTAAAACACTACTCCTCATTAACCACTTGGCTGATTTCATCCAAATTTGGCTGGAAGTACACTATGGTGCGTGAACTTCCATTTGGAATTTTGATTCCTCAATTTTTTTGTTCAAAATCTTAGATTTTATTAAAAATGTACCGGAAATTGTCAAAATGCTTCTTCTTACCATTCTGACCGATTTTAACCAAATTTTCCTGAAAGAATCTATGGCCATAGGCTCTAGAACTTCTATTCGGAATTTTTATTCGTAAATATTTACTTCTTCTGCTTGTCAAGTTAAACTCATTTTAAGCAAATATGGCCAAAAGGATCCTATGATCATAGGCTCTAGAACTTGCATTCAGAATTTGGATCCATCACATTTTTTGGGTAATAATCTAACATGTTTAGCTCACCAGGCCCGAAGGGCCAAGTGAGCTTATGTCCTGGCGACCATCTGTCAACTTTTACTTTAAAAACACTACTCCTCATGAACCGCTTGGGGGATCAAGTACCCTATGGTGGTAGGCTCCAGAACTTCCGTTCAGAATTTTAATTCATCCATTTTTTCGGTGAAAATCTTAGATTTTATGAAAAATGTACCAGAAATTGTCAAATTGCTACTTCTCCTTAACATTCAGACCGATTTCAACCACATTTGGCTGAATGGATCCTATGGCCATAGGCTCTAGAAAATCCATTGAGAATTTTGATTCATCAATTTTTTGGGTGAAAATCTTAGATTTTATGAAAAATGTACCGGAAATTGTCAAATTGCTTCTCCTTACCATTCTGAGCGATTTCAACCAAATTTGGCTGAAAGGATCCTGTGGTGATGGGCTCCAGTACTTCCATACAGAATTTTGATTCATCTATTTTTTGGGTGAAAATCTTAGATTTTAAGAAAAATGTACCGGAATTTGTCAAATTGCTTGTTCTTACCATTCTGAATGATTTTAACAAAATTTGGCTGAACGGATCCTGTGGTGATGGGCTCTAGAACTTCCATACAGAATTTTGATTTGTCAATTTTTTGGGTGAAAATCTTAGATTTTATGAAAAATTTACCGGGAAGTAGTCAAAATCCTACTCTTCCATAGCTGCTTGACATATTTCAACCAAATTTGGTTAGATGTATTCTATGGTGGTAGGCTCCAGGATTTCCATTCAGAATTTTGATTCATCAATTTTTTGGGTGAAAATCTTAGATTTTATGACAAATTTACCGGACATTGCCAAATTGCTTCTTGTCAACTTAATTGATTTCAAGCAAATTTGGCCAAAAGGATCCTATGATCATAGGCTCTAGAACTTCTATTTAGAATTCTGATTCATCAAATTTTTGGGATGAAAATCTTACATTTTATTACAAATTTACCGTAAATTATCAAATTGATTATTCTTACTACTTTGAGCAATTTCAACCAAACTTGGTTAAAATGCTCCTATGAACATAGACACCAGAATTTCCATTCAGAATTTTGATTGGTAGATTTTTCCTGTGAACATTTTTCCCATCTTGTTTAATGTAACGAATCATGTATATTTAAATGCAAATGCTTCAAATGCTAATGGTCCAGGTGAGCGTCACAGACCCTGGGCCTCTTGTTTAAATTTACCAAGCCAGTCATTCCAGTTTTACAATTTAAAAAAATTATTTTCTCTTAGCCTTCAGATTGTCATTTTTCAGAACCACTTCAAGAGCTAGGTTTTGCTGGCTTAACATTTAATGGCTTAACCCTTTGACGAATAAATTTGTTCAAAAAATTAAAATATTTACTTATTGAATGTCCATTTGCAGGCCAAGAGAAGACTATTTTTGAAAATTTACCACTGGAATAACTGGCTCGGTTATCGAGCCAGTCATTCCAATGGTAAATTTTCAAAAATTGTCTTCTCTTGACCTGCAAATGGACATTTCGCAAGACCCCTGCAGAGACTGGTCTTGGCTGGTTTTGTCCTGAAATTATCTTACATGGAAGCAATTGCTGCCCAAGGCAGCAGCTGCATTTAGGTTGATTATTTGTAAAATATTCAACAGATTTCATGTATGATTATTTTGAAAGTGAACATGCTAAATAGAGTTAGCCATTTCTATCTATGCCCTGCCCATTTCTGTCTAAACTCCACCCACTAGTTATGCATTTTGGAATCGATTTGAAACTGTGTCAGCAATCGCTCTCAGTCAAATTAGTTTGAAAATATTCAACAGAATATTTATTAATCCTTTAACCCTTTAACACTCATATCAGCCAAAAATGACTTCTGCAGTAGTTTTGAAAAATGTCCATTTGCAGACCAAGAGAAGACTATTTTTGAAAATTTACCACTGGAATGGCTGGCTTGATATCCGAGCCAGAGCCAGTTATTCCAGTGGTAAATTTTCAAAAATGGTCTTCTCTTGGTCTGCAAATGGACATTTTCTATGAGAAAATTTAAATTTTCTTGAAACAATTTGAGTGTTAAAAGGGTAAATGACAAAATTTGTTCGAGAGAATCAAAATATTTGCTTATCGAATGTCCATTTGCAGGCCAAGAGAAGACTATTTTAGAAAATATGAAATAGTGTCCAATCATGGAAATTTCTCAAGACTACTGCAGATGCTGCTTTTGGTCGACATCGGCATGAATGGTTTAAATTATAAACTCATCAAAGACATACAATTTTATACACGTTATGACAAACCTTTTGATTTTTGTAACGGAGCTACGGTATATGTCATTTCGGTTGTGACTTCAGCTATGACATAGTTGATTATGATATCAGATACTTGAGTAATCGATCTGACTCTTTCATTAATTAATTCCTCCTATATATCATGATACCTGATGCTATTGTTGACGCACTCAACTCTTAAGAATCCGGCATACCATGGTTATTTGCTTAGCGGAAACGCATACAAATCCTGTAACTTAAAACAATTTAAACAAAATCAAGCAATTCATATACAAATCCTACTGTAATTGAGAACAATTTAAACAGCATCCACCAAGCTATATTTGTTTTGTAAAAGGAAAATCAGGTCAGTATTCAGTTTTATTTAAAGCTCTATTTATTCACTCCATTGAGCAGACTTTATGAACATTTAACCCGTTAACACTCATATTAGCCAAAAACATCTTCTGCTGTGGTCTTGAGAAATGTTCATTTGCGGACCAAGAGAAGACTATTTTTGAAATTTTTCCACTGGAATGACTGGCTCAATAACCGAGCCACTCATTGTCATATTAAAACGTCCCTGTTCTTCACAAGCACGTTTAATAGACAAAAAGGTGAAGAAGTCCCCCTCAAACCACTACCGGGACAATATTACAGAGATGGAGTAATTCAATCCAAAATTTAACGGGGTTGCCACTGGATACCTTCAATTTGTGATACTGATGACAATTAGATGAAAAATGCTTAACAAAGTGTATTATTCATAATATATTACAATAATGATACGTGCGTGTGGATGTGGATGTGGACAGGACGACACAGAAATACTCAAGTTCGTATGAAATGGTAAATGTCTTCATGCTGTGGTGGTCTTGAGCTGAGGAAGAGCTAGACGACCACGATAATGCGACGACACGACGATGTGACGATGAGGCGATGTCGATGCGCGATAGTTAAATGGCAGCAAGGCGATGTTAGTGAAATAACAACGCAGTGGCCGGTGATGACAGCTAGACGATAACAGGATGGCATACGAAGATAATACAGCAGATCATTGTATTATCGCTGTTCAATTGGCCATCCTAGGCAAGTTCAATACTCCAAAAGTGGCTGGTGGTTCTATAGGCGATGAGATGAAAGTACGGATACTGCGAAGGCATCAATTCACCGACGTCTTCATCCGTGTACTAAGACTGAGGACACAAAGATTAAGTGTGAATATTTGGAATGGAATTGTGTATACAGATATTTTAACAAGAATATGATTAGACATAGTATACATAACAAGGTGGTCAATTGGGACAATTGTGTGTATACGAAATTTGGTAAATAAGGTATAATATATACAATTCACAAAATAAAGTGATTATACAATAGTTGCGTATAATTACCTGAGGTGTGACTCATTACTCCTACTTAACGTGAATTATCATGCCACCCAAATTGGTGGTCTTCGACAATTTGCTATCATACAGCAACGGCGGCTAACGACAAATGGGTTTACGACCACCCATGATCAGGAAAGCTATCAAGTTCCGATGATATGAAAAGCTATAATTGCCACCTATATATAAGGAAAACCAGAAAGGAAAATACCTGATGCACGATGCACGAACAGATGACAAGTACCCGCTAGAACATCTACGGGCAAAACTTATGTGAAAGACGTGCATAAGACTGCAAGTCCTTTAGATAAAACACAACATAATTAGCATACTAAAGGAATACGCTATGTGAAATGTGACAGGCAAGTAATCAATGTGATCGCCGGTATGAAGAATTGCATAACAAAACAAATAAACACACAAAGCTTAAGGCTGGCATGCTATAATTAATCACCTCAGTTAATCGATAAAATAAATAACACAAATAAGAACACTGTTCGGAATAAATCGTGACACTCATTCCAGTGGTAAATTTTCAAAAATAGTCTTCTCTTGGTCTGCAAATGGATATTTTCTATAAAAAAAATTGAATTTTTGACAATTGAATTTTTAAAAACAAATTCAAGGGATAAAGGGTTAAGCAACTATCATATATGACCTAAAATAATTTCATAAAGGCGCCTATTTCTATTCAAAGACCACTTATAGCACATAAGCTAAATTGAGATAGCCAAGTAATGTGTCATTCTAGGATCATAATATAGGTCACTGAACCTGTTCTTTACAAATTGCTCTTTCACACACGTTTGTACATGCTGGTGACATGGATATGGCGTGAAACAAATGCATTTAGCTTCAAACTCACGCTCTCATGCAACTATATGTCAGTCTCACACAATTTGGGAATTTCTGTTAAAAAGTTAAAATCTCCTTTAAATGAAAAATCACACCAAAATATATCGATGACATTAACAATTTCAAAATTCTGAATGGATGTACTCTTCAAGGGTCTATATATGGATACAAAATCTGGTGAATTCTCCATATTTCATTTTCAAGGCAATCACACAGGAAAACTGATTAATATCTTGAAATTAATTTGACTGGAAGCCGTCAATGGCTTCCAGTAAAATTAATTTCAAAATATTCAACTTCAACCTCTAGCGCAAGTTATTCACCTTGGAAATTTTCCACAGTATCTCTTCGGCGGGATGTGCCGTTATTTATAGAGCCATTGACGTCTAACTTTGTGGATGGGTATCATTGGGCAAAAGCTACCAGTCATGTAAGAACTAGAATAGCCTGACCTGATTTCTGGATAATACAGGTCAAGCTTCAATTTTCCCATTGGAATTGGTAGTAAACTATTCAGGAAGCCCAGTTTGTCATATTTATCCTCCACAAAAGCGGGGTTGTATAGTAATCACTTTGTCTGTGCGTGCGTGCGTCCGGCCATCCCAGATTTTTGTCTGCACCATATTTTCATGATTTTTTTCACGTATGATCACCAAACTTGGTACATGAATGCATTATACCCTAAAGGTGTGCTTTGCATCAAAACTATTGTATGTCAGCTTGAGCTATGTTTCATGGTTCACTGAGCATCATAGGTTATATTTGTCTGGGCGGAAGTTTCAAGACTTTTGTGTATAGTAGGCAAACCTTTTGTACGAATGCATTGTAGGCTAGTGTCGCATATCAAAAGTAGGTCACTACAACCTACTTTTCATTGTTCATTGAACATAGAATATTCACTAGTGTATTTGTCTCCGATTTTTGGTCTGTATCATTGTTTCACCACTGACTTTCAAGACCATTCCCCACCTAATCCACCCCCAGCCTACTGGAAGGGGATATAGCAATCAGCATGTCCATCTGTCCGCCCATCTGTCATTCTGTGCCACTGGCCTGTCTTCCTAGGGTTCCCAATGAATTAACCTCAGTTGGTGCACATTATCATTATCATGTCCAGATGTGCATCTTGCTTTTATTGTGTCCAAGAAATTATTGATTATCGAGTTGTCTCCGTTTTAATGTTGGAGCTGGTGCATAACTTCAGAATGTCTGCTCGGATGCATGCAATATTTCATTATCGTCTGATTGGTTTTGTCAATACTGGAAGTGTGATATAAAGATTAGTGTGTCCCTCTGTCCATCTATCTGCTTTTCCGTTCATCTGTCTGTGTGTCCATTTGTCTGTTTACATTCATTTCTTGTCAATGCAGGTACAATTTATTTGTGATTTATGGGAGGATTGGTAGATGTTATCAGTACCACCTGAAGATGTGCATGTGCCTTTTCAGCAAAACCCATGTATGTTTGCCTGAAAAACATAAAATTCATCAAAATTGTATTTATCGTGCCAGATCTAGAAGAGCTTTGAACCTATGCTCACAATATCTTTGCGCTCTTCATAGTGCTTCGCAGTGATGCGATTTTGTTTCTATGAAATCCATCATATTCTCCAGAGTTATCTGCCTTGAAATACATAAAATTCATCAAAATTGTATTTTTTTCTGGCCAGATCTCAAAGAGTTTTGAAGCTAAGCTCACAATTTCTTTTCACTGGTCATATTGCTTCAATATTTAACGCTAGGATTCTATTTTCATGAAATCCACCCATATTCGCTAGCTTTACCTCCCCTGAGATACTTAAAATTCATCAAAATTGTCTTGTTAGTGCCAGATCTCAATGAGTTTTGAACCGATGCTCACAATGGTCCTTTCCAGTTTATCCATCCATCATATGATATCATAATCAACTACGTGACATGTAGGATGATGTCATAATCAATGACATCATGAATGGCATAGATAAGTACATCACAAATGTTTAATTGAAGATGGACTAAGCGTTGTTGTACTAATTGTATGTCTTTACTATTTATAAACATTCTGTTGGATATTTAGAAATTAATTTAACAGGGCGCTGTTGCTGCCATAGCAACAGCACCCAGTCAAATTAATTTCAACATATTGAACCGTTTACCTGTATATTTTTCTGGAAATTGGGATCAATCGATTCCAACATGGGCGAAGCGTGGGTGGAGCTTAACTAGAGATGGGCGGGGCATAGCTAAAACTGGAAAGGCCATTCCCTTGTCACTATATATTACTTAAAAAGCCAGTACTATCATTCCGTTTCGAAGAAATCTGTGATACGAGTGTTAAAGGGTTAACCTGTTGTTAGCTCTAATAGTTGTATGCAGTATACAGATATTTTCTAACAAGGATCACACATCAAGTAACAAATTGCTTTCCATGGCTACTAGCATGTTAATGGCTTAACATTAACCGTTTGAACCTTGAAATTCCAGTCTTTCAATTTCAAGGTGACTGTACAAGCTGTTGAGTAATTTGAAACTGCCGTACTTTTGTGTATATATTGCGCAGGTTTTTGCTCATTTTACTCAAGACAAGGATGAGGGTGTATACCGTACTATGTATTGATATAATCTTTTATCACATTTTCTCAGCTCAGAATTTTGCGTCAGAATGGCCTCCCAGGCTTAGAATTCAGCCTAAAATGCGATATCAGCAAAGGGTTACTCTTGGCGTATTGTAATAACCAAAATTGTGGTCTATATTGTATGTAATAATTGTATTCTATGAAATATATTTGTAAATCTTACGTGTATGGTCCGAGTATTGGTTTCTAACACTTACTAGGTATGGATATTTTTGGCGATTGCATGTGATTGTAAAGGTTTTGTCACAAAATAACTTCTATTTAGTTATTAGCAAGTGTTCACTGAAATAATACATGCATTAAAAATTGTAATTCCTGCATTTAAATTTACCATGTGTAAATACCCAGTATAGGTTTTCACAATTTTTGTGTACCAGTTTTTAATGGATGTAAATCTGTTATTTATATAGTGACAAGATAGTGATATGACATCACTGTCTATGGTATGACAACAGGAGAGTTTGTAAGCAAACATAATGATACAAACACTGTTAACAAGGGATCACAACTTAATTTATTGTAATAAATGTAGATCTCGTCAAATTCCAGTTTTCCTTAATACCTGGTATACATAGACAGCAGCAACACCACTTTCAAAATCAAAATTCTGTATTATTGCTTTGTAAAGTGGTAAATGTGGTGTTTAAAATGAAAATAACGAGTGTTTTACATACCATAACATGTTAAAATTATTTTAGTTTTGACCACATATAAAAACTATGTCCGTGTTTGGATCGGGCATGTGCGTGCCAAAAATTATTGTAGATTTGAAAACAACATAAGCACCCCATGCCACTTTGATGCATCTATAGAAAGGAATTATTGTTATGTTAGTGAAATCAACATGGCGTGTTCGACAGCAACTGGTAGATGTCGTCTGATGTGAAAACTGGGCTTTTTTACACGCTAAATAAAATAATAGCTTATCATTTAAGTCCACTTAAATTCCCCCAATGGGGTACAGTTAACAGCTTCCAGCTTTGTCAGTATACCGGGTATCCATCTCCCAGCGGGTAACAGATAAATCATGAAGTCTACTATCATTATGTACCCGCTCAGGGTAGATGAGTACCATGAATCTGTCACTTATTCTTCGCCCTGATGTGGCATCTACATGCGGCACACACGGAAATGTGTCACATCGGGACGAGGTCTAAGAGTCAGATTCTAGGATGAGCTGAGTCAGCCCTTGATGCCAAATGATGTATTAATGTGTGTTAATTATTATTAAATGGTGTTTTAGCTACTTAACAATCTTGTTGTTTGTTGGCATAAATTAAGATTTATATCAATAAAACTTGTTTATGCTAATAAACAATATAACTAACTAACTGGTTACATCAGGTGACCAGCTAACTGCACATTACTTCTGGCCAGCCTGGGAATGGGCTTACGCTGTATCCCTATAAGTCTTAAGCTGTGAGATGCAGAATCCTCTGCTTAACAAGCCAGCCTGGGGAAGGGCTACCACGTGACTAGCTAACAAGACATTACACCGGCCAGCCAGGGAAAGAGCATACGCTGAATCCCTATGAGTCTGAGAGAGGATCTACTTCATCTGTCATTGTTGTCTAATCGTGCCTCGCATTCAGTCAGACAATCGCTGTCAACCACCGTCCATCCCCTCCACCAGCCTTAAATAGCATGCCGATACTACCCAACATTTCAGTGATGCTTGGGTTATCTATGTAGACAAGTTAGAAGCTAAGCGATGCAAAATCATGTACATATATTGTCCAGTTATTTTCATAATTTAGTTATATGTATTAATTATATCCATAGGGTTTCCTTTCAGACCAGTCACAACTGCACGCATTAATCTGGAAGATCACCTTAGTGGTTACGGTCATAGTCAAGCCACTCTAACCTCTGTTCAAATTCTTATCTTGCTCGGCAAGTACGGCCACCTGTCATTAGTATGCTCCCTTAATTAACTGCAGTTTAAGGCCATTTGCTATGACTAACTCTTTACTTACCGTCCATAGTATATCACTATTGTCTGTGACTGGTCTTACTTCATGTACATAGTTATTACCCATTTACAGCCGTTGGCTATGACTGATTCTTCATTAAATATTGTGCGGTTTACGGCTATCGGCTACGACTGCACCAATTCTTATCCAAATTGCTGCCATGGTCTACGACTGAATACTGTATATTTGTCTGGCAATTGCAGCCATCGGCTACAACTGCATCCATTGTACTTATAACCTGGTAGTGAATGGGCATTGGATATAACTTGTTACTTAATCCTCCACGGTCACGGCCACCAACTACGACTGATTCCGTCCTTAAATATTCTGCAGTTTACGGCCATCGGCTACAACTGTATATCATTATTATTATTTCTGCAACTACAGCCATCGGCTAGATTCGTATTCTATCATCAGTTTGTTCCGCAGTTACAGCCATCGGCTACGACTATATCATTCCAGTTTTCATGTATGACAGCCATCGGCTGGTATAGTTTTCTGTCAGTTTATATTATAGTTTACGGCCATCGTCTATGACTATATAGCATTCTTATTATTCTGCAATTAGAACCATCGGCTAAGTATTCTTAATGTCATACAATCTACCCGTATAGACTACAAATTTCTTAATCATCCTGCAGTTCACGGCATAAACTGCACCTATATCGTTTACTTAATTATCCTGCGGTTTTATTTGTAACAATACCTGCATAAATCGCGTAATGTGATGTAGTCATGATGAGTGATACATGATGACCAGATTTGGAATCGGGTACATACACTGCGGGGTTCGATATACCATAATCAATTAGAATTGTTAGTTTATAAATATCTATCTTAGATGTATATCCATACATAGGCTAATAGGCCTACTCGTCACAATCATGGAGAAGCTAATTTGGTTGACTCAGTTTGAGGGATATACAACCATAACACTCATTTAGAATCCATATTTATGCCACTAAATCCGCGAACGGCAATATTTAAGTCCACTTAAATTCCCCCAATGGGGTACAGTTAACAGCTTCCAGCTTTGTCAGTATACCGGGTATCCATCTCCCAGCGGGTAACAGATAAATCATGAAGTCTACTATCATTATGTACCCGCTCAGGGTAGATGAGTACCATGAATCTGTCACTTATTCTTCGCCCTGATGTGGCATCTACATGCGGCACACACGGAAACGTGTCACATCGGGACGAGGTCTAAGAGTCAGATTCTAGGATGAGCTGAGTCAGCCCTTGATGCCAAATGATGTATTAATGTGTGTTAATTATTATTAAATGGTGTTTTAGCTACTTAACAATCTTGTTGTTTGTTGGCATAAATCTCTGATGCATTTTGATAAAAACTTTTCAAATGTTGTGTAAAATGATGTATCTATTGAAATAAACCATTTTTAACCATGTCACCAGAACAACGAGTGCGGGAGAAAAGGACACATTTTTAGAAATAGAACCATGTTAAAAACAGGTACCCTGACGATATCATTCTTAAATGATGAAACATAAAATGATCCAAAATGGCGCAAGAAATAAAGTGAGGTTAGATCGCTTCTTTTGTTGGCAGGCCAAATTAAACCTTGTGATTGGAGGCATTTCACTGAACTGTATCGTGACTGGAATGCGTCCTCCCAAATAAAAACAGATTCTGTAACGTTTTGAGCAATAATTTCAATATTTCCTAATCAATAAATGCATTCGACAGTATATTTATTGGCAAGATTTTTGTTCACTTGGGTGATTTCATTTGTGGTGATTTGGTTACATTGTGATAATTAGATGACAATGATATCTTGCAAGAACACGAATGGGGATTCCCCTGTATATTGAATGTACAGGTATTTATCACTCAAAGATCTTTTTATGTGTTTTATTACATTTAAAGCATGGAATAAAATAGTTAATAATAATAAAAATAACCACACATTTAGTCGATAGGCTAATATAATTTTTCATTTAGCGGTAGTGTTACCTGTTTTGATTTGTCCAAAAAATTTGGTTTGCAATTTTTCTGAACTATAACTATGTTATATACCTGTATAAGGATTTTTTGGCTCTTGTTTTGCCAAATTTTATCCCGCATGTCTATTCGGGTGTATAATATACACAAAAGCATGGTAATTTAGAGTGGAACGTATTGCTATTTACGCAATAAATCTATATAATTCAAAGTAAAATTAATTTCAAAATATTTGAACAACAGCATATTCCTTACATTATAGCAACTGTGTTGTTTCTTATCTGAGGGTTAAAAGAAGGTGAATTTGGTCCCTTCAGCAATGATTGTTAACCCTTAGCACATTCAGCAAATTAAGCTTTACATAAACTGTTCCATTTGCAGGCCAAGAGAAAACTATTTTTGAAAATTTATCATTGGAATTCCTGGGTCGATGATCGACCCAGGGATTCCAGTGATACATTTTCAAAAATAATCTCTTGTTATGCAAATGGACATTGACTAAGTGAAAATGACAATTTTCTTGACCCATCTTGAGCATTAACAGGTTAGGATACAAATTGCTCATCACCCACCCTGGGTAGTTCATCTGGTAATTGTACTATCCCTGGCAAGGTTTTATTAGCAGTCCTATTCTTAAATACCATACACTTCAAGATTCCATTACTTCTTACTTATCCTGTTATCTGTTAATATTTTATATCGCTGTATTTACTGTATATAGTATATTGCCTTCACAATATAGGCATATTCTTGAATAGCTTTATACTTTTGTACCAATTATTTATATATTTCTTTACAAATAAAACTTTATTAACATGTTCCTGGTCTTTCATTGTGTTATGTTTTCAACTGTTACCATTTCCAAGATGTAATTGTACTATAGAAACTTGTGATAATGACACTGATGCAAATTTGGAAAATAATGCTGCTACAAGGTGTTACTGACAAAACACTGGACAATGGATAATGACAATGTAGCAGTATATTGATTAATGTGCATGAATGAAAATAAACCCAATGTTACATATATTAACGTGCATCGTTGTTAGCTGCAAAGTGAGCTAATGCCATGGTAACCATTCATCCATCCATCTGTCCATCACCTTTTGTTTCAAACCGCTATTCCTCATTAACCGCGTGGTGGATTTCAGCCTAATTTGGCGGGAAGGACCCTATGTGAGTAGGCTTCAGAACATGTTACAGAATTTTTGATTGGTCAATCTTTTGGGTGAAAATCTGAGATTTTATGAAAGATTTACCAGATATTGTCAAAATGTTACTCAACATTATCAGCTAGGGGGATTTCAACCGAATTGGGCTGTAATGACCATATGGGTGTAGGCTTCAGAACACGTATACAGAATTTTGATTGGTAAATTTTTTGGCTAAAATTCTTTTTAAAGATTTTATGACGAATTTACCGAAAATTGTCAAAACACTACTCTTCATTAACAACTTGCTGGATTTCAACTTAATTTGACTGGAATAACGCGTGAATAGGCGTTAGAATTTTTTTACATAACATGTACTTGCTGAAAATCATAAATTAGAAATCTGTCAAAATGCTACTCATCATTAACCACTTGACAGATTTCAACTTTAGTTGGCTGGATGGACCATATTGGGGTAGACTCTGGAACGTCTTATCAAAATTTTGATTGGTCAATATGTTTGTGTGAAAATCTTAGATTTTATTAAAAATTTATTGGGACTTGTCAAAATGCTTCGCCTTAGCTGCTTTACAGACTTCAAAATAATTTGGTTAGAACCCTGCCATGGTATGGGCCAAAATTTCTATTAAGAATATTGATTGTTCAAGTTTTGTGTTGAAAATCATAGATTTTATAATTTCACTGGAAATTGTCAAAGCGCATCTCCTTAACTGAACCTTCACTTGGGCCTCTTGCTTTTCTTTAGTGCAAGTACTTTTTTTTTCATTAGGATTGTGAATGCATATAGTGTAACTGCTGAGAAATTACATATCAATCTTTTATACTAGACTCCATCGATGATGAATTGTACACAACTATCAACATTCCAGCCAGATGGCAACTCTTCCTATGTGGTGACTTAATTATGTTAATTATAGCAGTCATACAGCTAACACAAATCTAAGCATTTAATCAGATTGACTACATATGCAAGATTAATGCAAAGACGTTACTCCGAGATTCATGATCCTATTGTCTTACAGATCTGAATTCCAACCACAAATCAGTGATTACTTGATTACGGATTGATCAAATGTGCCTCAACTACAAGCGATCCTCAAAACAAAAATGCAAGGTCAGCCATTAATCTCTCACAACTAACTAATGACAATGCTATCCAGGCATCGTACCGGAAAACAATAAGTGAGCAGATGGCCATGGTTGACCTCAGCTGTAAAACAAACGAAACCCTCAGTAAAGTTCTAAAATATGTTGAGACGACCTCAGCTGTAAAACAAATGAAACCCTCAGTAAAGTTCTAAAATATGTTGAGACATCAGCTACTAAAATATTGTAGCCAGGAATACCAACTAAAGGAAGTCCTGTGTTGATGGTCCACGTTTTACAAAGTTGTCTGAACTACAGAAAGCACTGCAACTATGCTTTAAAAAAGAAAGCACTTCAACTATGCACTAACCAGTCGAAATGAACATCAAACTGAACTAAGACAGTTTTACTTCTTCTTACATCAAGTTGTATCAGAACTAAAACTGAATTGCAAAAAGATCCTGCACTAAATCAGTGTACGATTGAAAGAAATCGCCATCAAAGTAGTTGTCCTGGTAAACGATATCACATCCACTGATAATTGCTAAAAAATGTTCAGAGCAAGCAAAGAATTAGAAATCAGCACCCCACTATAAATACTGGGTGTACATAACTCTGATGGCCACTTCATTGGCTCTGACTTAGGGAAAGGCTGAAACAATTAAAGAATGGTTCAACGGTCAGTTTACTGACACTGAAAATGAACCTCTATCCCTGTTTGAAGGCCAGTCATAGCCTCTGCAAAAGTCTATAACAGAAGCAGAAGTCAGAAAAGCTTTAACATCTCTAATGAATGGCTGTGTATGTGGGCCTAGCGGCATTAATAGCAAACTACTTAAATATGCAAATAAGACCATCTCAACACAAATCGCACACATCATCAACTCTGTCTTTGAACAACACATCCCTACAGATGCTGTTGGAGAAGGTACACATCACACTGCTAAAGCCTAAGGAACTAACTGGACCTCTTTCCAATCTGAGACCGATAGTGATTTTGAACAGTGTGCGAAAAATTCTACCAAATGTGGCATTATTTTGTATCACAGCTAAGATTGATACATTTACTGGAAACTGGCAGAGTAGTTTTATGAGAGCTCATCGTTGCATTGACTGGGCACAACGAATGTTGACATCAGTAGTACTAGCAACGCATTGGGATGTCTACAAGATGGGAATTACCATATCACATACGTTTAATACCATCAAGAGACCACATGCCCTTTAATATCCCCATTAAGCTGCCTGCGATGATGATGAACTATGCCTGGTGAGACTTTAATGGACCTTTCCATTTTTAGTTATGTCCCGCCCATCACTAGCTAATCTCCACCCACACCTCACCGTGTTGGGATTGATCGATCCCCAAATGCCCTAGCTATCAATTTCCTGAAAACTATACAGGGAAGCCCAGTCAAATTAGTTTCAAAATATTCAACAGAATATTTATTAAATAGTAAAAGCAAACAATTTGTACACCAACGCATAGACCATCTTCAAATATGCGTTCGTGACGTACTTATCGACGTCATTCATGACGTCATTCATTATGATGTCAGTGTACACATCATACAATTCATTATGACGTCATATGATGGGCGGTTACTCTGGAAAGGTGAATTGGCAAACAAAACTAAATGTTCGCATCAACTCAACACTTTTTGCACATTTTGGAACATAATAGGATCACCACAGACACATAACCGTAAAACGATACTAATCTCATCTCAAATGTTGTATTGCACTGGTAGATTATGGTTTATAGATTCCATATCATTCATATTCTGTCATATTCCCTGATTTGTATCGCAATTATCTGCTTTGTAATATCGAGTAAATGTTGAACAGTGACGCCGCCATTTTGTCTCTTCAAGCGATAACGTGTGATGTCATGTAAGTGCCAATGCATTACATTTTTTATTATGTAATACTCATCCCGTTGAATATTTTGAAGCTAATTTGACTGGAAGTTGTTGATGCCTATGGCAACAACAACTTCCAGTCAAATTGGTTTCAAAATATTCAACAGCTTATCTGTAGAATTGCTTTTATACCACACTGCCATATACCGTATATACCGAGGCAGACACACTAGGTTTTTTCTGATTGGTTGAAAAAGTAAATCATGACAGCCATCATAGGGTGTAGAAATGGGCTAACATTTAACTACTAAAGCCTGAATATCTTTTCTTAACGGCATGATAAAAAGCTTAAAATTCCCTGGATAGTTTATGAGCGGCGTGTTAGATCACCTGAATAGCTATCAAGAGATGGGATTAGGTATCCTTTAATGAATGAAGCCAAAACAGAGTTACTTATACCTATCTTACACCAGAGAAATGCATGATGACAGTAACCCCAATGGGGCACTGAGAAGTGGAGGAAGAGCAGAAACTTGGGTTCCCTCTTCAACTCTACAGACATTGGAACTCCCTGTCTAACAGGAAATATTGCATTCGAGTCCTTTTGGAAGTTGTGTATTCATGGCTCTAAAATCCCCACGAACGTCAAGATGCAACTATATGATGCTAAATGTGTTTCCAGAATTCTATACAATAGACCTTAACTGTATTAGCGTATTTTGTGAAAATACCTTCCCAGAATGCATTGCGCTTACAACTTCTGGCTGGTAACTGTGATAGCCGAGCGGGCGGGCGTGTCCAGTATTAGAATGTGCATATATGGATTGATTACTTCGATGGCATGTCCAAATAGTCTTAATATTCAGACTTCAGTACATTTCACTCTGAGATTTCCAAAAGGCGATAAATCTGCAATCCATAATATATGGTCAATGGCATCAGCTACACATAACCCGTCAGTTAATTATGTCCGTGAGACTTGGTGTACATAACTCTGATGGCAAAGTCTACAACGCTAGCTAGCAATTACAGCGACGACATATAATCCGTACGCTATTGTCAAGCTTGCTGCACTTCCAGCTTCATGCGCAGGTGAGACTCATTTCTGGACACACTGGCTCCTTCGGGGTATGAAACAACGTACTCCCTACCCATGGTCCAGCTGAAATGATGTTGGCGATAGTTACATATTTAAAGTAGGTCAGTTCGACCTACTATTGATAATCCAATGAACATCAATGATCTACACATGTAGTGCGTGCTGGTTGGACATATATATATATATATATATATATATATATATATATATATATATATATATATATATATATATATATATATATATATATATATATATATATATATATATATATATATATATATATATATATATATATATATATATATATATATATATATGGTAATGGTATTTACACTATTTCTGATATATATATATATATATATATATATATATATATATATATATATATCATCAGAAATAGTGTAAATACCATTACCATATATATATATGGTAATGGCATTTACACTATTTCTGATATATATATATATATATATATATATATATATATATCATCAGAAATAGTGTAAATACCATTACCATATATATATATGGTAATGGCATTTACACTATTTCTGATATATATATATATATATATATATATATATATATATATATATATATATATATATATATATAATATATATATATCATCAGAAATAGTGTAAATACCATTACCATATATATATTTATATATATGTCCAACCAGCACGCACTACATGTGTAGATCATTGATGTTCATTGGATTATCAATAGTAGGTCGAACTGACCTACTTTCAATATGTAACTATCGCCATCATCATTTCAGCTGGACCATGGGTAGGGAGTACGTTGTTTCATACCCCGAAGGAGCCAGTGTGTCCAGAAATTAGTCTCACCTGCGCATGAAGCTGGAAGTGCAGCAAGCTTGACAATAGCGTACGGATTATATGTCGTCGTTGCTAGCTAGCGTTGTAGACTTTGCAAATCTTATATATATATATAAATATATATATATATATATATATATATATATATATATATATATATATATATATATATATATATATATATATATATATATATATATATATATATATATATATATATATATATATATATATATATATATATATATATATATATATATATATATATATATATATATATAATGAGAAATAGTGTAAATACCATAACCATTGACATTGCCAGTTGCAATAGCTAGGAGTCAATTGAGGGTGAGCCAACATGTAGATTAAATATTAAATAGCTGTTTCCAAAAATATTGATCTAAAAAACCGATGGCGTTTGTATGTGAGCCTGCTATTCAAATGTAACGGGTTTCTCATGGTAGCCATCTTAAAATTGAAAAAGGATATAATATCATAATGATAGTGACAAATATGGATTCCTTGAACAGGAAAATGTTGATTTAGACATCGAGATCATGTTTCTATGTCATCTAGGACATGGCATATTAGCGTAAATGAATTTCCAATAGTGTATAATGCGCCATTTTGTAATTTTAGATGGTCGCCAAAATAATATGACGATACCGACGAGTGAATGGAATAAATGAATCTCTATTCCTTACCGGATATGTGTGGTATTTTACACACTTTTGTCAGAAAGTGCACAATTCACCTTTCCAGAGTGCCCACCCATTATATGACGTCATAATGAACTGCGTGGTGTGTACAATGACATCATAATGAATGACGTCGATAAGTACGTCACGAACGCATATTTGATGACGGTCTATGGGCTGTTGTACAAATTGTTTGCTTTTACTATTTAATAAATATTCTGTTGAATATTTTGAAACTAATTTGACTGGGCGCTGTTGCTGCCTATGGCAGCAACAGCACGCAGTCTAATTAGTTACAAAATATTCAACAGCTTCCTTGTATAGGTTTCAGGAAATTGATAGCTAGGGCATTCGGGGATCGATCAATCCAAACACGGCGAGGTGTGGGTGGAGCTTAGCTAGTGATGGGCGGGGCATAGCTAAAAATGGAAAGGTCCATTTGCCCCTTAATCGGTGTAGGCTACTAGTGGTCCTATTCCAGACCGGTAGCCACATCAATTTCAGCTTCCTAAATTTAATTAGCTTTCGTAAGATAACTGATTCTCATCTTGGAAGCAGTGTTGGCACTATGACCTTTCAGCTACTTTGTTTCCAAAATGTGCAAGCTTTCTACTGCTGCTGTAGTTATTAACATTTTTGACATCAGTCTTATAATTACATGCCCTTAACACCAACGAGCAACTCTATTGGAGAATTAAATTAGAACAGAAAAGTTCTTGAGCTACATATGGCACAAGCCAATATATTATAATATATATATTACGATACACATGTTGCACATTATGAGGGACAATGGAAAATTAGAAAACATACGCAGTCCATTGATTCTGTGATTTCTTAATTGGTTGCACATTTCAAGGAGTCTATCTGTTTAAAGGGAGCCCAGGGATCCCAAATTTCCATGGTACCCCAAAATCGACACAAAATCATTTTTGTGTTAAATTTTGGGTTCCTGAATAACATCGGGTCACACGCATCGATGCCATACCTATAGTAGGCTACAACTCATAGTAAGTTAACGCGTTTCCAAAAGAAAGCAATTTTGAACACAATGTAAAACTGCTCTGTTAAATACTTTGAACATAATAGTATAGGAATACATTGATAAGGCAGCAATGGCTTCCAATCCAATTATGTTCAAAATATTCAACAGTATCTTTTTACTTTGTGTTTGAAACAATATAAGTTATATCTGGAATGTACTGTACAAGACTGATGTGGCCAAATCCCACAGCCCTCTGACTTCAGCCCCCGCTCCACAGCTGCACTGCGGTTGGACTGGACCCTAGCTTTCTGGCGATCCTAGCGGCCGTTCCTGTGTGCCAAGTAAGAATTTTAGAAACTTAGCACAGTGACCCTTGAGTCCTAAGTTCGGCCCTGCATTTCTAACATAAAAAAGTTGACTCAATTTCCGAACTTGTTTGCTGATTTCGAAACCAGAGACTTCGGTAAACTGTGTGATATAATTTATCGTGACAAGGTCAGGCGTCAATGTGTTTGGCAGACAGTCAACACGGAAAATATCAAATATAGGCCTATCTGGGCAAACATAATTTATATATAGTGCGAATATATAGTGTCTGGGACAGCTACTGTTAGCCGATCTTTATGCTGTCAGGCTAAACTAAACTGAGCTGACGTGGGCAGGTTCAAATGTCTAGAGCTTAGTTACTCAATTTTATGGATTACACACGTATTCAAACATTTGATCAATACACTAAAAGATTTGCAAAGTCTACAACGCTAGCTAACAATTACCGCGACGACATATAATCCGTACGCTATTGTCAAGCTTGCTGCACTTCCAGCTTCGTGCGCAGGTGAGACTCATTTCTGGACACACTAGCTCCTTCGGGGTATGGAACAACGTACTCCCTACCCATGGTCCAGCTAAAATGATATTGGCGATAGTTTGTCGTAAAACAACTTAGAGTCCTTAGAGTACACCTCCCTGGCTTCTGTCTGCTCTTTATCAGTAGGCGTTGAGGCCTTAACAGGGATGGGGCTTTCGGGGTCTACAATTGTAGTAGCAGATACTTTGTTGTTGCGGCTACCAACATACGATCCTTAACTCTCATCGAGCCCTCTGGTTGCTCAGAGTTCATAATTCTTCATGACATCCTCCTCCTACAAGATAGCCATTCTTAGTATTTCTGTATGTTCCGTCTTTTACTTTCCAACTCATCTTGACGACTGGAACAGCCTTTCACTACTTTGCAGTGCAGTAAGTTGCCAGTAACAACTCTGCTTATCCGTAGACGACACCTTTCTTCCGACTCTCCTCCTCTTAGCCTTGTTCTAGTTTGTGCAGGTTGGCTCTTCCGGATAAATCTTTCTTCACTTCCTTCGTTAGCTTTACTCGGTCACTAGAGTCTTCCAAGAAGATATATATATATCCGTATAACAAGGTTTAAAATCTCGCTGTGCTTTTTCATTATTTAATTTCTATTTTAATGTAATCAAACCGAAGGACTCTGACTCGCGATATTTACAGCTTTGGCGGCTAACTGCCTGTCCAGAATTGCAACCACTTTCATAATTATCACGAGGACATCAATGGCTATGACTCTTTCTAAAGTTTAAGAGGCAAAATCCTCAAGGGTAAATAAATTCTATGGTTCAACTCATGATTGTGTTTGCGATAACAATTAAGCCTAACATGGGTGCATGCCGTTCGTATGTTCAGGTACCCCTGGTAGCTTATCCCTAGGGTTTCCTAACCATTCTGTTGATTATATAGCCATCAATCAATGTCATATCAGTCGATCGGTCTAGTGACGCCATCATTTCAATAATCATACAGGCGAGACATCATGATGGGTCGGCGTGGTATCGCTTTTAAAAGTCAGTCTTTTTGTGGGTCCAGAGTGTATATAGACAAGCATCAATGTGACTGATTCTGATGTTATCATTTTCTTAAAGCTACAATCCAACCTCATACATTGCTATCCCGGTTCTGTGTAATTCACGTTGATACAGATCGGTATATAATAGGCTAGAGTAAATTGTTCTGATACGAGATAAACTATTAATTTATTCCTTGGATGAAATAAAAACAGTAGGCTATCTAGGTAGAAAAAATATTTAAGATACCTATATTAAAAAGGTATCCGACTTACTTAACTGGCGCAACGAAACTATGTGATTTTTCACGGTCTGGATATAACTTTAAAAAAGGATATAACTAAAAAGGTGCATATCCTTAGACACATAGAATACAACCAATAAGCTCTAGATAACTGTATGAAAGATTTCAGTCCAAAGAACATCCACCTATTTTGTCTCAAACAGATATGCATAATGCCAGGAATTTTAGAAATCACCTTTGACATTCACAATCCACCAGATTTGACCAGGACGAACATATCAGTGTCTTATGGAATCTAGAAAAGAGAAGGGAGAGAAATAACCTCTGCATGAGAGAGAGAGAGAGAGAGAGAGAGAGAGAGGTGCGTGCGTACGTGCGTGCGTGCGTGCGTGTGGGTGTGCGCGCGCGTCCGTCCGCCCATCTGTATATCCGTCGGTCCGTTCATCCATCCATCTAGGAGTCCGTCCGTCCGTCCCTCTATCCGGCTGTCCGTCCATCTGTCTAGGAATCCGTCCGCCGTCCGTTCATCTGTCAGCCTGGCATGAGAGTTGTACATAAAAAATTACTGATCGGATTTTGCAGATATTTTAACACAAGGATCTTAGTGTGGAAGAGGTTTTCCAGACTTGTCATGAGGAAAAAAGTCCAGATCAAATATGGCTCAAATATTAACACAAGGAAGTGTTTGACAATACACTCGACATCCACAACATTAGTCGTCATCCAAAATAATCCGGAAAATAAAATAAAACTCTCAAAAGTTAAATCATTTTACAATGATAAAATGGCAGGTTGTGGGTTTCAATTTCATTCCTTGAGTTGTAGGCTATTTTAAAGCAATGCTTATTATTGCATAGTAGTAATAAAACTGACCATCAAACATGTACATGTAGTTGTAATTGAAAGTGATTGTTGGGGCCTTGTGAGGGACCACGCCCAATGGATGAATCTAATCTGCCCCTCAAGTATATTACGTCATAATGAATTACGTCACATGTAGGTTGACGTCACAATCAAAATGCGCAATGAATGACGTAGCTACGTCCGTCATAAACCTTTAAACGTCCGCCATGTGTACGAACGTAGCTAAGTCTGTCATACACCTTTAATCGTCCGTCATGTGTACGAATTGTATGTCTTTGCTATTTCCTAACCATTCTGTTGAATATTTTGACAGTAATTAAACTGGGCGCTGTGAATCGTGAATCTACATTATGCTGCTGCATAAATTATTATAGCACAAACCAGCCTTCAATAACTTATTGATACGACGAGACAGGCACAATGACGTGACCATGAATTAAGTGAAAGGCATTGATGCATTATGATTGATTGCTCGGTTAGGTAAGCAATGGTTACGATGCATTGATATGGGCACAATGCATCGATTAACAATCTTATTAACTGGTCAAACTGTCTGGCGAATTACGCAGGCATAGGATTTAATAGAGCAATCGGGTTTCTCGATCAATCATATGACGCCATAATCAACTACGTCACGTGTAGGCTGACATCATAATCAATTACGTCACGAATGACACGATTTTTTCCGTCATAAATGCTTAATAGTCCGTCCAGTTGTACGAATTGTATGTCTTTACTATTCGTGCGGTTGAACAAATTAGTTTCAAAATATTCAACAGCCTACCTTTTCCTGGAAATTGAGATTCATGTAGTGCATGGATCTATCGATCCAAACAGTGGGCAGAGTTTAGCTAGCGATGGACGGGGCATGGCTAAACTGGAGTCATCCATTGTAGACAATGTACACATGAGCGTATTCTTTGATTATGGCAAATGTCTCTCGATGAAATACATTACACATTACGGTGCAGTAGACGTTCACTAAAACTAAATTAAGGTACAATTTTACAATTAACAGCATTCTAATGCACATTCATATATTTTCATACCCCGTTACAGATGTGTGTCTGTTGGACGCATATATGATAATGGAATGAGTACTTCAGACTTTAGTTTGGTTTGAGTTTATATATGTCAGAAGGGCATCTTCAATTCTAAGATATATATGACGTTTTGGAAACTCATCGAAGAAGCCAAACCCTTCCAAGCTATTAACCATCGCTGTATTGCATCCGGACAGAAGCAGTTTAATGTCGGAAAATTTATATTCATTGACCATCTGTTGGAGCATCCTAACCCCAGCAATGTCGACGTAATTCATGTGACTACAATCAATAAGGATGTATTTGAGTCGAGTGGGACGTCCTGGTCGATTGCCCTTAGTAGTGTCATTACCATATGAGCTAGTGGTTTCATCACCATTGGATGTATCATATGTAATATCCAAATCATAATCTTGCACATCAGCATACATATGTGCGCTCCGGGGATGACCAGCAGCTGCGTACAGATTGCGGCGGAACAATTCGGCTGTGGCATAATAAAGAGACGCTTCTAATCGGAAGATCTTGAAGCCTGGGATTTCAGTGACACATTCTTGTACACAAGAGGTACAAACACATCTTCATTATCGGATTTGGCCAGTACATAACCTTTAGCAAACTGGCTCTGGACAAGCACGGTCATCGCTGCTACAACAATTCCAATTAGGAGACCAATGTCAATGTCGATGAGAGTAACTGATAATGTCGTGACCAGCCAGATGACAACATCAAACTTATTAACCCGCCAGTAGAGCTTTAGATCAAGAACCTGCATAAATAGTCCCTTCATAGCGACAATGATCATGGCGGCGAGAACAGAAACAGGAAGTGATGCGAAGAGTGGACCGATAAACAGCAGTACGACAAGTAGTAGAATGGCTGTAAAGACTCCAGATAATGTGGTTCGAGCACCCATGGTACTGGCTAACATTGTACGAGGTGGGGCAGTAGCTGCTGGCATACTCCAGAACCAACAAGATAACAGATTACCAAATCCATATGCCACGAGTTCCTGATTATCATCGATGTCATAGCAATGTTTCTTTGCACATAGTTTTGCCATAGAAATTGTCATAGCGAAGATTAGAATGGCGATTATGAATGATTCAAGACCGAAATATCCAATTTTGTGTAATGCAGGCACTGCTGGCTTTGGGATTCCTGGCGGAATTTCTCCAACAGGTTTCACTTCCCACATCTCCTCGAACCCTCCAAAATAAGAAATAATTGTTGAGATGACCACAACAATCAGGTCTATAGGCACAGGCATAAACATCTTTGCTTTGAATCTGTCATTAATGCATTCTTTGACAAGCATTAGTAGCACAAAGCATGTGATTCCGATTAACAAGGAAGCAATATTTGTGTCTGTTATGTTTGTGAAAATGTCTATATATGTGAGAATGATCTTTCCGGCACCTCGATGAAGCTTAGTTGTAATCTGTAGCAGTTTAGGCACCTGGCTCGTGGCGATGTGGAAAGCTGCACCTGTGGTGAAACCACTAATGAACGAGTCTGACATGTACATGGTAATGAAACCGAGTTTGCAAATTCCCATCATCAGAAGAATAAGTCCTGCAATGAATGCTGCTCCAGTTGCAAGGGTAGCTTTATACTGAACTGCCAAATCATCTACTGTTTCCAAATATTCGGTTTCATTCAGGCCCCATAAAGAATCATTATTCTCATTGATGACAATTTCAGTGGCATTTTCCTTTGTTACAATCTGCGCTATTAACAAACAGATGACGGCGTTTGTCCCAAATGACACATGAGCACATGTACCGAAAATGAGATAAAATGCTGCAGGAAAGAACGATGCGTATAGACCGTAAACAGGCGTTAGTTGCGAGAGGATTTCGAAGCCCATGCCCTGTGGTATGTGCATAATTCCCACAGTCAGGCCGGCTAAGATATCAGTTACAATATACTCGCGCCATTTATATGTTTTTATTGCATTGATCAGAGGCACTTTATCGTATGCTATCTTAGCTATATTTGCTAGCGTAAATTGTTCTTCCAATGTTTCCATACATGTCCTATTTCTGACGTCATCTTCCGGATATGTCTGCTGAAATTCATCCACTGTATACACATTACGCTCAAGACGGAGGCCGGATTCACCATTCATTTTCTCACCGCTATAAATCTGAAACACAATTAAAGATAATTTAATAAAAACAAATCTAACTGGCCTGAGAATGGACTAGCCCTAGTCTCTGTTTTATGAAATGTATGACATTGACGGCGGTGACTGGCAAGCGTTCTATAGGCCTGAGAACTCAGATTAATACGCACACGGTATAGGGCCTATATGACAAATGTGCACTTCGAAATAATTAACATCATGCAATTACATCACAGTGTTGCAATTGATCTTTCCAGTTTATCCACCGATCCATCATATGACGTCATAATCAACTGAGTGACGTGTAGGATGACGTCTTAATCAATTGCAACGTAAATGACTGGATCGTATGTCTTTACTATTTAATAAGCATTTTGTCGAATAATTTGAAACTAATTTGACTGGGCGCTGTTGCTGCCATAGACAGCAGCAGCACCCAGTCAAGTTAGTTTCAAAATATTCAACAGCTTACACGTATACTTTTCTGGGAATTGATAGTCAGGGAGTTCGGGGATCGATCCAAACACTGGGGAAGCGTGGTGTGGAGTTTAGCTAGAGAGGGGCGGAGCATGGCTAACACTGGAAAGGTCAATTCTATGAGGCTATTTGATTCAATAACAATTCAAAACAATTGACATCTCCTCGAGATGGCCTGTCGAAAAATCCAATACTAACCAATTAAATGCGAGTAGCATAATATAGTAGGACTAATGTTTTCCAGTGTTCCAGAATGACAGGTACTGACTTAACTACACAATCTTAGATAAGCATAAGAACTTTGCTCAATGCGTTGTACTTCAGAAGATAGATTTTCAGATTCAGATTCAGATTCAGATTCAAAATTATTTATTTCAATATAGATAAATAATTTAACTTTTATTATAAAATTATGTTCATATATAGAGCATTTATATATTTACTCATGCCGCCGAAGGCCGTGTGAGTATTGCCGTTGCTGCCGTGTGCGTGCGTGCGTGCGTGCGTGCGTATGACCGTCCGTCTGTCTGTTTATCCGAGGCATATCTCAGGAATCTTATGAGGTAGAATCACCAGATTCGGTACATCCATTGATATTATGAGTGGCTTAGAGTTGATTTTATGAGTGGCGTATTATGAGTGGCTTACACTTAGTGTATCCCGAAATACACATTTTAGCCATAAGTCCGGACCGCAAGTTGGTAGAATCAACAAATTGGGAACACATTGATATTATGAGTGGCTAGAAAGTGTTTTAATTTAGGGTAAAAAAGTCACAAATCGAGGTCACAGGGTCACTTAGTGAATCCCGAAATACACATTTTAAGCCATAAATCCGGACCGCAAGTAGCTAGAATCACCAAATTCGGCACATACATTGATATTATGAGTGGCTAAAAATGCTTTAGTTTGGATTTAAAAGGTAAAAAAATCAAGGTCACGGGGTCACTTAGTGCATCATGAAATACACATCTTTAGCCATAAATCAGGAACGCAAGTTGCTAGAATGACCAAATTTGGGTACATACATTGATATTATGAGTGGCTAGAAAATCATTTAGTTTGGAGTCGAGTTTGGTAAAAAAAAATCGAGGTCACAGAGTCACTTATTGCATACCGGAATATAGATTTTCGTCAATAACTCTGTAGTGCAAGAAGGTAGAATTGGTCGTATACATTCATCTTGGCTAGAGTGAAAACTTTTTCAAATCGATAGTTCAAATATCTAGGTCACAGGGTTGCCAAAATGCACATTTTAGCTATTAATCGGGAACACAGGTAGGTAGAATCACCAAATCTGGCCTGTCCTTTCATATTACAGGTGGCTAGAGGTTTTATTAGTTTCAGGACAAGGCATCACATATCTAGGTCACAGGGTCACAAAGTGCATACTGGAATACACAATTTTGGCCATTATTCTGGAACGCAAGAAGGTCAAACAAACAGATTTAGCACATGCATTCAAATTGCGACAGCTTATGATTGCTTTGAGTTTGAGGTTGAGGTCAACGGATCAACTATCTAGGTGTGATCCAGGAACTTTATAACGGTGGGTGTCGCGAGAAAGAAGGCACATTTCTGGTGTGGATCCGGGAGGTACTGGTCTAGTAAAAGTCCAGTCAATGCACTAATGGCTAGTGACTGATTGATAACTGTCACATTGCTCTTACCTGAAGAAGTGTTTCAGTGACTCTTCCGTCGGCGATAGGCGGTAGTCTTGATTCTGACCGTGTAGATGAGATTCAATATTCAAATACGTATTTTAAAATAATAGTCAAGCCGTTCTATAGTGCACACACATAAAAACAAACAAGAATAGTCACTAGAAATACATCTGGTTGTAGAGCATAAGTCAGTTAACACAAACACCACCCGTGGCAAAGAAAAATATTATTTTCTGGTCACAGATTTGACTGTAGGCCCTTTAAAACATAGCTAAATATAGTTATAAAGGATTTTGCACACATGGCTCGGGTAACCCGATAAGGATTCTGACGTATGGTTTGATCTGAGCTCTAACTCTATTTCTAGGGTCATTCAACTGACGATTCAATACATTTAATAAGGATGTGAGCCCGAAACTACATAGGTGAAAATTAGATTTTTCGCCAATATATCGCTTGGTTCAGTTACTCCATCTCTGTTTGTCTGTCTGTTTGTTGGCGTCAAATCTGGGTAAAGTCAGAGGGATGGAGCACACTGCTATTGAGGTCATGAGGTCAAAGTTGAAGGTCAGTGTGACGGTGGTATAAAACTGTTCTTTTACGTTAGAATTTTTGGTCTAGCACAACATATCTTCTTATATCTCAGTCTATTGATTCACCCTATTGTGACTAAACTTGGACATATGCTTCCCTATGACAAGTAGATGGAGCACAATGATATTGAGGTCGTGATGTCAAAGGTCAAGGTCATTGTGATCATGGTCATAACTCTAGTTTTACATTTAAGTTTTAGGCTTTTATCTCGGAATTGGTTCACCCCATTAGCACTAAACCTGGACACCTTCTTCCCCTTTGTCAAGTGGATGGATCACGATTATAGTCCTATTGATGTCAAAGCTCGATGTCATTGTAACCATTGTAGTAAATCAATGTTCTACAAGTAAGGATTTTCTGCTTAGCCCATCTTGCTTTTATTTCGGAATTGGCCACATTATTTGAACTAAGCATGGATATACAGTTGGATTTTACGGAAATACACTAGAATTTTTGCCATTATATCGATTGGTTCCATTAATCTGTCTGTCGGTCGGTCGGTCAGTCGGTCGGTCGGTCGGTCGGTCGGTCGGTCGGTCGGTCGGTCGGTCGGTCGGTCGGTCGGTCGGTCGGTCGGTCGGTCGGTCGGTCGGTCGGTCGGTCGGTCGGTCGGTCAGTATGCCTGCCTGCCTCTCTGCCTGCATGCATGCCTGCTTGACTGCCCATCTGTGCATCAAATCTCGGATAGGTTTTTGGCTTAGTTCAACATACCATCGTATATATCTCGGCATGGCTTCATAATGATATGAAGGCCATGAGGCCAAAGTTCAAGGTCACTGTGAGCTCGGTATAAAACTCTATATTTTACGTTTAAGTTTTTGGCTTAGCTCAACATATCGTCTTTTATCTCAGCATTGCTGACAGCTGTGAGTAGGTTGTTAGAGTAGGCTGTCAACTATGACGTGAGGCATAATCTGCACACATCTGTACCATCCGCTTTTTAGATAGGCGTCTTACAGGTTTCCATTATGCCATCTTGGCGATACTTACGGTAGGGCTGACATGTCGCGCCTACTATTTATGCTATTAGAGCGTCTTCACCTTGAGTGCATGGCTGAACCCAGTTCTTTGGATTGGAATTCTAAGCTTGCGGGGCCAACGCTTAACCAACTTTGCCAATACATATCCGATTTGCCAACCCCGTAGTCGCTACTAGTCAATTGAAAATGGACAAAACAACCACCAGTGATTTATTTGCGCACAAGTGCCCCTCACCACCCCGCCCCTACATGCGTGTGTGATACCGTTGCTCGTGTGTACGCATCCCTGAGTAATTTGTGTCCTTGGATACCACATTTATATATTCCTGTACAAATGAGTGCCTCTGCAGGGCGGAATAAGGAAATTTATGGAGTATTGGTTCCGGGATAAGAGAGCACATACCGGAGGTCTGTCCGGTCAGTGTGACCATCCCACCATTGGCGTGGGCTGGTGTCGCAGGTCCTCTACCGCAAAACCTTTGAAACCCAGATGCTCTCAGCATTACCGATAATAATTTCAATATGGCCCTCGATTCCAGGGATTGAAAGCAAGGGAGATAAAGCAGAGGTGACAAACAAAGTTCTTGCATTGAGTCATATTGCAGAAAACTACCCGGAGGAAGAGTGGATACATGTTTATACAGATGGATCAGCTATCCAGGCTGTCAAGAATGGAGGGACAGGTGCTCACATTCGGTTTCCATGTGGAGATATAACAGACTCATGCTTGCCAACAGGGAAGCACTGTAGCAATTACACTGCAGAAATCCAGGCACTGATCTTAGCTCGCCAAAAGCTGATACAAAGAAAAACCAGAAATAAAAATATTGTCTTCCTGACAGACTCCCTTTCAGCGCTCCAAGCGCTGGAGAGTGGAAAGGAAAGTACAGATTCAATTCATGAAAATCTTACACAACTGGCTAAGGAGAACAATGTCAACTTACAGTGGATCTCCTCGTATTGTGGCATATTAGGAAATGACAAAGCTGATCAACTGGCTAAGGAAGGGTCAAATAAAGAACAATTCAACCGCGAGGTTGACTTTGAAGAACTGAAGCATATCATTAAAGCCACAAGAACTACCAGCAGGCAGCATAATGATCCAATACACAGCCTCAGTAGGGAGGATCAGACATGTATCTTCAGATTGAGGACTGGTCACAATCGTCTCAATGCACGTCTTCACCGTCTCAAGATTACGGATTCTGCACTTTGTGAGTGTCAGCAGGCAGAAGAAACAGTGGAACATCTCTTACAGCACTGCCAGCGATATGAACAGGCTAGGAGACGCTTCTGGCCTATTGAAGTATCTTTTGAAGAGAAGATCAGAGGAGACAGAGACAGTTTGATGACCACTTCAGCTTTCATGCACCAAATAAGGAAAACAGTCTAAGATTACTGTCATGAGAAAGATGAACGCAGGAAGAAGAAATCAGTTGAATAATATGTGTAAGATTTGGCAAACGTAATGGCACGCGGGCTCACACACCACATAAATTCATTGAAATTTAAATGTTCTTCGAGTGCGTTCCATCTCCCACACACTTTAGAGGTCATATCCGTTGGAATGTCACTATTTCTGGAGCTGCTGAAGGGAAAATTGACACACTACCACCTCCATTTTATATAGAGTTGTTTACACTCCGTCCTTAGAAATAGCATGAAAATTGTGAAACCTCACTTGGGTAATAATTTATTTTTCTTGCTCACACAGCTTTAACTAAGAATAAATTAAAGTAATAGTGGTAGTAAGCAGCGGCGGTGGCGGCGGCGTCGACGGTAGTAGTAGTAGTAGTAGTAGTAGTAGTAGTAGTAGTAGTAGTAGTAGTAGTAGTAGTAGTAGTAGTAGTAGTAGTAGTAGTAGTAGTAGTAGTAGTAGTAGTAGTAGTAGCAGCAGCAGCAGCAGCAGTAACTAAGGTCGTGATTGATTAAGACTTCTGTTTAATATTTTTAGAATTTGTAAATTTCAAAGGGAGAACGGGGTCAGCGGGCCTCACTTCCCTCATGCTTTCGGAACCACTGGCAATTGTAGCTCAGGCAGCACGCTGCTCAGCTAATTCTTCCTCAGATTCCAGCTCGTACTCGAGGTACTCGCCGGCCCGACGATGCTTGTTAGCTGGCCTAGGGGACGGAGAATGGAGACTGCGGGCAGCCGGTGACCACAAAGACCTACCTCTAGAGTCGGTGGAACATTCTCGTTCGAGTGGGGCCGGGCGACCATTGCCGCCAACAGTAAACACCACAGTGTCATCTCGACTATTTGTATTTGTGTATTTAGTGTATCTCTGCATTATTAGTCCGTTAATTTATAATATTAGTTTATATGTGAGCTCAGCGAGTCGAAAGCTGGATTCTTGCTAGAAAATGCACACTGGTTTAACAATGAAGATCGTTTCCTGCGATAATATAATAAAGTGACACGTTGGCGCAGCCTGTGTTGCATCTCGCCAAAGATACCTAACCTATCATTTTTTATACGATAGGTACCCCTGTGTCCTAGCACGGCTAACTAATTTAATATAAACTAATCAGGGGTGTCGTGCAAGACGAACATTTGAGGGGGCGCAGAAGGGAACTCGACCGGGTGACATAATTGCCATGCTAAAATCAAGAGGTTTAGCTAATATTGGGGACCAAGCAGATGGGTATTGATCATATTTCCACCACACGAAAATATTGTTTTGAACAATTACTCTCTCAAAGGCCATCTACTACATTTCAAGACATAAATACTGGCAGATAGTTACCGACAAAATTATCATGTTTTTGCTCAGTTTCTTTTGAAAAATAGTTGTCTAAATTTAGAAAATCTATGTCAGCAAGCCAGATCCACATACATTTATAGCTATTAAGTCGAAAGCCTGGAAAGCTGAATATCAACATTCATGGAACACAACTCAAACAAGTGGCTGAATTCAAGTATCAGCAAAGCAGCTTTGCAAACGACGGAAGAATTGACAGTGCGATTGAGAACGCGCACACAATTGTTACACACATATTCATATGAAGACCAAGGCGCAGCTGATAAATGCCATCGTCATAGCTACAAAACATTCTCCTGTCAGACATGGTCTCTAAGCAAACACCTCAAAAGAATGCCCAGCACCTCCGAAGTGAGATGTTTGGGACAGTAAATATGACCAGAAAAGACAGGATTAGAAATGAAACAATCAGGAAAATGTAGGCACGGAACCAATCCACCGTCATATAGAAAAGCAACGGAGCAAGCTTCATCTCTCCGCGACACCCACCAACTGAACAGAATGGCTACAAACAACCAGCATTCAGACCGTACAACATGCGCTGCTCGAGATTCAACTCAAATGCAAAATCAAGAAAAAAGATGGACTGATTGTGAGACACATCCGCTATGGCCTATCAACACTCCAAGCATCCAATCTGGCACCCGGCAGAACGCTTCAGTTGTCCCTAACTACTTTATCCTAGCAAAATATCTGAGCTAATACTAGTTAGGTTTAGTCGCCGTATCTCGAGTCCATTGGTGTAGGCACGAGAGACGGTTCTAGTCAAAAAGTGTTGCTGTATTAGAAAAGTAAGTGGTGCGGTTAGTGAAGCTGTATAGTATAAGTTAAAGTGTCTGCGCAGTTTAATATATTTATAACTATTTAACTTAACAAAATGAAATAGTGATAGTGTTTAAAAAGCGCTCACTGTACTGCAATCTATACAGTACAATTAGGTCTAACTGACCTACGGCGCTTACTTATAATCAGCGCTAGTAAAAAGAAAATAACTATATTACAATAAAAATGAGCATCTATTAGTCATCAGCGTAATGTGCGTTTACGGCACAGTAGTCTGTGAGCGCCTGTTAGTCATCAGCGCATGTGTAGTCCATTGGTGAGGTAATCAGGAGGCAGTACAGGATTCGATGTAGTTGGCGCTTCATAGTCATTGGCACCAAAATAATAGCCTAAAAGTTACACAGTCTAATTTTCTGCAGTGGTTGATGCACACAAGAACCTGGTGCAGTGGTGCAGATGCCTCTATAGGTTGAAGAGGCTGAGTTTTATAATAGTTGCATCACAAGACAATCAGCACCGCTTAGCTCAGTAGCGGCGCCCAAAGCAGTGTTCACAGTAAGAACAGCAGTTAAAACATTAAAGAGACACTGGATATGTGCAAAGTTCTATTTACCACTTTTTGGCGTGGTCTAGCAGGTTTGGCGATATATCAGATCAGGCCAATCGTTTCACATAATGATTCGGGTGTTATCGACCAAAAGAGACGGCGTCACGAACATTTCCCAGCGATTTAGTTGGTGAGGGTGACCTGATTTTCAGTTGTTTTAGTTACCCCTGAAAAGGGGTTCCAAAAATTACGTTGGCGACATTCCGACGAGCGCGTCTTCCCAGCCCGACTTCATCGGCTGATGCGGCTTATGCTGGTGTAAATTGCGCTAGACGAGCTCTGCATAGTAAGCCATTGGAATGTCTTCCGCAGTGGGCAGACGCCCCGACCCGACTGAGGAATGCTGCCAATGCGAATCCTTATATACTATATGGTGACCAATCAGCAGTCACCATAGCAGGGCTCGACCAATCATCCCGCACCAAGTGGAGGGGATAGCATAAGAGGAACATGTGTTTGTGACGTCACGTTACCTTCACCCTACCAACACATGCCCGATGGCGATCTAAACTAACTTAGAAGAATTACAAGGCCAATTCTTATTTTCCTGATATCTCTGCCATTCCTGGACCGATTTCAATTCTGTAAATGTATTCGTTTTTCCCAACGAATCTTGCTATTGATTCATACCAAGATGTATGAATAAACCAAAATACAGGCAAGTATATAGTATATACATAAGGATGCCATTCCCCACACTCTCTGCACAGTGTGGGTAGGCTATCTCTTATTGGCGCGCATGCGCAATAGGCGTTCTTACGGACTCTATCACTCTAGGTCCTTTTTTCTGTGGCTACACCCTCTGGCCTATAGAGCCAACGGGGGTGAGGTCGGAGTATCCCAGACCGGGTCGTTCCGTACCCAGCTAACTCGGGTCAGTTCGTACCCGACTGTGGATCTGCGCTACACTATACATTGACGGAGTCAGACGAGTTCTTGAGCATGGCATCACTGCTTAGTTTACAACAGCCAAATAACTTTGGATATGATAAAGAAGACGAATGCAATCAGCTGGCCAAAAACGACCAAGGCATCATTTTCAGGTTGCAAACCTGTTATTTTAACAAGAAACTGGTTGCTGCAGCGTCAGTGCCTCTGGTGGTGGTTCAATGAAGTGAGAAAGACGACTACTCGGCATGTTCGACAGATTGTAAAAAGAACATCGATTTTTAGTCTTTGAAATTACATGAGTACAAATAAAAAATGTAACAGCCAACTGATGGTCCATATTTAGTTCTAGAAATGCAGGAGATGCCATCAGAGAGCATAACACCCAGATAATGCAGCTTATTGGGCCGACGCTGGGCCGATACCTTTTTCGTTTCAATATTGCTGTACTCCGCACGAAATATTCTCCCTCTCAATTCAACTTTTACCACTTCTAAGTATAGTTATGATGAATGATGAATGTCGCCAACGTATTTATGTTCTGTTCAATCTGAATGACGCGAAATGGATGCATGCAAATGTGCCTCAATTGTAACCCAAAATTTGGGCCAAGTTCTCAAGCCGGATAACTAATCGTCGTAATGAGCGCCATGAGCACCGGGAATGGGCGCTGGTTGATGGATTTGCATTAGCTACTGACACCATTACTAAGTAAATCTCTATCTTCCCCAACTTAGAATCCATTGATCCTATAATTTTAGATACAGGATTTGCGACATTTTAAAGGAGGGTGTCACGTATATGCTACCTTTCATCATAGAATTATATTTGCTATTTACCAAAGGAAAATGTCAGATCGAGGTGCGATCAATGACTCATTGATCATAAATCCAGCCTAAAGTAGCAATGAACCATAAGCAGAAACAGGGTCCGCTCTTCCACTCATTTGTAAAGTCACAAATCTCTATGGAGGACATTATTCTTAAGTTAGGACCTTCACGGATGATTTCGAATCTTGCAAATTTATATTGGTTAGATGATCACATTACCTGCGAGGAAAACCCGTGGATGAATTCCCAAACATTTTGAACCACGGTGAGACATATAGAGCGGCTTATGAATAGTACGCAAAACACCATGTGCAGCGCATAACCATGCGTAAGTAACAGCACTAAATACTAGGTACTCGGGTATCTAAAGTCCAATGGTGATCCAAACTCTACTTGAAAGCTGTTCATAACAAGCACAACTGGTGTACTTTGTTCTTTTTGTCACAATGAACCTTTCCGGTTTATCCATCCATCATATGACGTCATAATCAACTACGTGACGTGGAGGATGACGTCATAATCCATTACAGCATAAACGACTCGATTTAGTCCGTCTCAAATGTCTAATTGTCCGACACGTACGAATTGTATGTCTTTGCTCTTTAATAATGATGCTGTTGAATATTTTGAAAAATAATTTGACTGGGAGCTGTTGCTGGCATAGGCCCAGTCAAATTAGCTTCAAAATATTCAACAGCTAACATGTATAGTTTTCTGCAAATTGATCTCAACATGAGGCGTGGGTGGAGCTTAGATAGAGATGGGCGGGGCACAGTTAAAACTGGAAAGGTACATTGTATCACACCTCAGATCCAATTTATGTTTGTCGTGCAGGACCCATTATCTTGGCACCAGTTATTGAGAGCTCGACGTATTTCATAACAGACTGTGGATGACAATTGAACAATGGGTGTCAAATAAGGGTAGCTTCCAACATCTTATCTTTCAGCCTGTGTGACTGCATATTGATCTCTAGGGCTAGATGTGCTAGGTAAATGCATCGATGCAAATGGAATATATCAATCATGGGTTGAAGTTGGACTGTATTAAGATACAGGTTTTAGATTATCGATGTGCATTTCATATACAAAGCAAATGGAGGCACCCTGCTGACACAGAAGCCCCAAGAGAAGCGTATTAAAATGGCAAATGTATCTGAGGAACTTGTCCTACAAATGGAAAGGTCGGAAGTATGTGAAATCCAAAACCGTAAGAGTGCGCTGCCAAACATGGGCAAACACTAAATTCTTGGGGAGGTGGCGGTGGGTAAATAAAAGTGGTGGGTCTGGGATGGGAAAAGCCACTACCTTTAAATTAATCTGGGGAGTGAGAGCTGGGTGGCACGTGGCCATAGCGTGGAAAATTGTGAAGATCTGGATGCCCTCGTACAGCACCTGCACCATTTCTTGAAGCAAATGTGGACACTCATGTGGTTATCTTATATTAATATCATTTGCATATATCACATAACAAAGATAAGGCTTAAGAATTAATGGGACATGGTTAACACTCAGGGATTACTTTCGAGGTGTGGGTGTGTGGAGTGGGCTGAAGCCTCCATCCAAATGAAAAGATTGTTTCGCCCATGCAGCCACTAAAGATCAAATGTACATAATTAATTACCTGGTTTGTGGTTGGAGTGCGTGCGTGCGTGCGTGGCGTGCGTTCGTGCGTTCGTGCGTGCGTGTGTGCGTGCGTGCGTGCGTAAGGCAACATCGATATAGAGAAACTCTAGATTAGGACTTCTTTCTTCATTTAGAGATCACCGAAGAACTTTTTTCTTCATGGCCACTTGACACCTATGAATTTGAGATCCCTATTTATACCAGATTGAACGTTCCTTCTAGAATCTGTCAAGATTTCAGATGTAATGGCATTAGTTCTTTGTAACAGCAGTGACAGGTCGGACCATTCAGTTGTATCAAATCATGATTTGCATATCAGGCATAGCATAGCGTATCTGTTGTAATCATATATGATACAGGTTTGGTTGCTGTTGTTGTATAAATTCAATACAGTTATTCTCGACCACAGTTGAAGGTAACCAGCCACCCAAATTTGGTCAGTATTCTTGCAGTAGGATTTTAGTCATCGCACCAAACATAATTTTACATTTTAGATGACCATGGTTTCGACCTTTGAACAGCAAAATCTAAATACATTTCACGACTTCAAGCCCAACTGCGCATGGGTGAAGATCCATTCGGGAGAATATGAGATATCGTGCCAGACACGCACACGCACACACACGCACACGCACACGCACACGCACACGCACACGCACACGCACACACACACACACACAGACATGTGTACAAGCAGGCATGCACACCATGCATACACAATCATGGCTAGTTCAATAGTTTTGTGTTACTTCGTGGCGAGATGGTAGCTAATTGTAGAAATAAAGTAGGCTGGCTAAAGCCAAAGTTACCAATGGAATGGGTAATTTGCAGAAACAAGTCATCTCCCTTGACCAATACTAAACCAGAGAAAACAGACTCCAGTGCGGTTTCACGGAGAGCTGCTCATCTGCGAAACCATTGCCAATGCTCTTGGCAACAAGAGTTTGCATCATATAGAATTTACGTAAGACCTTTGACATTGTTAATTATCCTAGTCCCACGAATTCTGTTTACAGTCAGGGTTCAGTTCCAAGCTCTGGACTATGGTAGATAATATGTACAATGGCAGTGGCATGTGAACTGCTAAAAATGAAAAAGGGGATATGTATAGGTGAATAAACTGGAGACTCATCCAACCACCTATAGAATTGGCTCCATTCCAACTGGTGCGATCATATGCAGAGAAAACCTAGCTCTAGCTAGAGAAGCAGAACTAGATGCAAGAAGCGAGTGCTACGATTTAGCAGTTGTAACACCATTACTATGGTAATGAAAGGCATGAAACCGGCAAACCGATGGATAAATAGAAGCTTGCTGGTAATTGCAGATGGGGAAACACATCTTGGTATACTAGAGTACTAGAAAAATCAGCAAACGGTCGATTCTCAGTAGAATTAGCATAGCAGAGTGTTCGGCGTACTCCTCGATCGATGCTTGCCTGCATGACCATAATTGCCTGCACAGCTTAGAGGGCGCGACTCTTAAGCAGGATAAATTAGAGAACCTGAAAGAATTTTACAGGGCCAACCTGCAGTGCATACGATACAACAGCTGCGAGTTTGCTGAGCAAATGCTGTTGTCTTGCACGCTGCTCGGAACACTACCAGTTTAAGCCCACGTCAACAAAAAAATCATGATTTCCGTCGTAAATATATTCTACATAGAAAATTCCATGAAACGGAAGATAATTGAAAGACAGCCAGCGGTCAAATCACAAGCTTCCTGTAGCTGGGTAGTGAGAACAAAAAGTAATATTCCTAAAATATTCCTCAATTGGCTGTGAAATTATTGTACTTCTACACATTTATTGGACTAAACCAACCTAAT
>CM067370.1:138180663-138185663 GCA_034401795.1 Chaetoderma sp. LZ-2023a
TCTCGAATCGGGTTTGACCAATTCGGCCAAAACAACGGTTGAAGAAAAATCTTTGACATTGTCAAGGATTTGTCCGATTTTTGGCGACCGGATCGCTACAGATTATTACCGGCCGGCTTGAATCGGTGGATGAGATAACAGTACCGACAAAATCAGCTGATTTTTTTGTAGGACGGTCATGATCTGTCACCTAAGAACTAACTCATTTATTTCTTCTTTCAAATTATTGTTGATCAGAGCCCATGCTAGCTGCTATGCAGGAGTAACTAAAACGAATTCGATGAAATAGACTTTCGACAAAAACTATCTTTGGCAAACAAGTCCCTTTTACCTCATAGAGAAAACGTAGTAGTAGTAGCAGCAGCAGCGGCGGCGGCGGCGGCGGCGGCGGCGGTAGTAGTACTAGTAGTAGTAGTAGTAGTAGTAGTAGTAGTAGTAGTAGTAGTAGTAGTAGTAGTAGTAGTAGTAGTAGTAGTAGTAGTAGTAGTAGTAGTACTAGTAGTAGTAGTAGTAGTAGTAGTAGTAGTAGTAGTAGTAGTAGTAGTAGTAGTAGTAGTAGTAGTACTAGAAGTAGTAGTAGTAGTAGTAGTAGTAGTAGTAGTAGTAGTAGTAGTAGTAGTAGTAGTAGTAGTAGTAGTAGTAGTAGTAGCAGCAGCAGTAGTAGTAGTGGTAATAGTAGTAGTAGCTGCAGCAGTAGTAGTAGTAGTGGTAATAGTAGTAGTAGCTGCAGCAGTAGTAGTAGTAGTAGTAGTAGCCTAGTAGTCGAAGTGAACACACGTTTATTTAGCTCTGCAATTGCTGCCAGAATTTGCCAGTTTCTAGCGCGATTTTGTAGATAAATTTTATACATATATTTCGTATTAGTATTTCCTTTCAAACTTTATGTTTAATTTGTAAATTCTTGTCTTGGTTGGAGCGCATTTTGTGTCTCCATTTTCTAAAGGCATTCCTCTTAGCTGGCGGTTTCCGCCATTTAATAGGGCTCCTCTTACTGTGGTCAATGCAATACATTTCTCCCCGCGCCAGTCTGCTTTTTCTATAGTTCGTAGGCTAGCGCATTATATTTGGCAATATCGCTTGAGTGAGTGGATTTAATTCCTGTGTCATTTGTAAGCACAAGCCTAGTTCTTTAACTATATAAATCCTTATAGTCAGTTGGCTGTCCCGGTCAACTTGAACAGACTAACACATATATGACTGTAATATGTTAGTATGCATTAGGAAACCACTTTAATCGGTTAGGTGTTAGTGAACCACTTAGAAAGTGGTTCAAACTAACAAATATACGACTGTACTCTCTATTCGTATATTTGTTGGTAGACGTCAGGGTTTCAAAAGGGGACACTATTTATTTAGTGTTTAGCTCTTTCCCCGACGTCTTGGCGTTATATATTTGTATTATATATTGTAGTAGTAAGGGGTTCCTCTTTTTATAAAACACCATGGCAACCTCATATAAGCGTACCCTGAGTCTTAAAATCACGACAAAGGCTTGGGGTGTTTCGGCAATTGAGGTGTATCATGGGTTGAAGGATGCAGTTGGGGCAGGGCCACGGGTCCTTCAAGGTCTCGTTAATGTTTCCAAATCTGTATGGAATGTCACCGTAGTTAATGAAGGTGTGAAGGAAAAGTTGCTCGACGAGGTCCTTGTCGTGAAGGGTGAGGTGTGTAATGTGGAGGAAATAGATTCTGATCGTCTATTAGTCAAGATGAAGGTTCCATTAGAGATCCCAAATGAACGGGTTATCACTGAATTGATCAAGTATGGCAAAGTGGACAAAGTAGAACACGAGACCTATCCAATTGATCGAACCTTAGAAAATGGTATCAGAAGAATTTGTTTTGAAAAGGTAGAACAACCTCTCAATCTAGACGATTTAAATAATATAGAGAAAGTAATTGGTGTCTCGGATCGATTGAGTGGAACAAAGCGACAGAAAGATGGAGAGAGTTCTGAATCAGAAATAGAGGAAAGTGATATAGAAGACGATAATATGTCAGTCGCTGAATCTGATATATCCATTCAAACACAGAGTTCTAAATCACCTGATGAAATGGTCATGTACAGGTCAGAGGCAGGAGAGGTGTTAGTTCCATATGTGACGGCAAATGGTGTTAAATATAGGCATCTGCGTCCTGATTCAGATATATTAAAATATAAGCATTTGGAAAAAGTTGAGCTAAGTAATGCAGCGTTTGTGAGTAAAATAGGTAAATGGTCAAAGAGAGGGTCGAAAAAACCAAAATCTAGTTAGCTTAATAATGGCGGTTTTACACAGCATTTTATTACCTTTTATGCTAATTTGCACACTCAATTGTAGAGGCTTAAATAGTGACATAAAGCAACGTCACTTACTAGAGACTCTGAAAAATGAGCAGATTGACATTGCTTTGATACAGGAAACAAAACTTCAGAAGTCAGAATCATACGATAATTTAGAAAAGATTTCTGGATCCAGAATATTTTATTCGTTATCTCAAGATAATAGTGCAGGCGTAGCAATTGCTATACTCACTCGGTGTTCAGCCTATGTAAATATAATCTCTTCAGTATCAGGTGCAAATGGTCGCTGGGTGAGAGTCACGCTAGATATACAACAAACACGTATCACGTTGTTGTGTATATATGCACCTGCATCTCATCAACTACGTCGTAATTTTTTAAGGAGATGTCTAAAACAGCACTAGATAACATCACTGAAAACTTAGTAATGGGTGGTGACTTTAATTGTGTCATAGACAAAGAAAATGACAGGAATGCAACTTCAACTTATACTGATACATCACATAGACTCTTAAAAGAAATATGTGATAATGAAAATTTAGTTGACACCTATAGAATATCAAAACCTCATGGTAAAGATCTTACATGTTTTTCGGTAGATGGTAAAGTTGGTTCAAGGATCGGTAGAATTTATGTGAATAGTTTGTTAACAGGGTACTGGAGAAATGTTAATATTAAGCCAGTTGCATTCTCTGATCATAACATGGTTTATGTAACCTTTGCCAATGCTGACTGGGTAACAAAAGGGGTCGGGTTTTGGAAATTAAACACAACACTGTTGGGAGAAGAATTTTATAAGAATAATATAGAGAGTTGTTGGCAACATTGGATTAATAGGAAAGCATCATATAAGAGCACATTGCAATGGTGGGAGGATGTAAAACTGGATTTAAAGTATGTTTCCCGAAAGTATGCTATTAGAAAAGCACAGGAAATACGCAAACGCAAGAAAACACTTCATCGATCACTGATGAAAATTAATGCTAAAGTAAATAATGGTGAAGATAATTATTATGAACTACTGGTTAAAATTAAAAGTAAAATAAGAGATATAGAACAATATGAGTTTGAGGGTGCAAAAATTAGAGCAAGAGCCCAGATGCACGCAGAAGGGGAAAAGCCAACCCGATATTTTTGCACATTAGAAAAAGCACGGGCAATAGATAAGGTGATGTGCTCATTAAACATGCCGGATGGTTCAACCATCTTTACCAACAATGAAATGAGTACTATTGTATGCAATTACTATGAGTCATTGTACAAGTCAGAGGGAATTGATGAAGATGCAAAATTGGATTTGTTAGCAAATATAGACAAAAAGGTGTCAGACACAGGCAGTGAATTTTGTGATCAACCCTTAACACTAGAAGATTTAACTAAATCCCTTAAAGGTATGAAACTAGAAAAATCACCGGGGTGTGATGGCCTTCCAGTTGAATTTTACCAAACGTTTTGGCACCTTGTAGGTCCAATAATGGAAGAATTAGGCACTGAAATTTTTTAGAAAGGCCATTTACCACCAACTATGGCTAGGGCATACGTAAGGCTAATATATAAAGGAAATGACAGACGTCTAATTCAGAACTACAGACCAATTTCTCTACTATGTGTAGACTACAAAATAATATCCAGAGCACTAACATTGAAACTAGGTAGTGTTTTAGGAGAAATCATTGGAACAGAGCAGACATGTGCTGTACCCAGGAGGACAATTCTAACCAATACCATGGTAATAAGAGACCTTATACAATTGGTTGAGAAGGATAGCATCCCTTCAGCTGTGATTGCCTTGGACAATGAAAAGGCATTTGACCGTGTGGAATGGGATTTTCTTTTTAATTCTTTGCAATCGTTTGGGTTAGGCTCAAACTTTATTAAATGGGTTAAGATTTTATATACGGATATCAAGAGTAGCTATTTAGTGAACAATCAATTATCCAGAGAAATTGTCTTAGAACGTGGGGTTAGACAGGGGTGTTCCCTATCGCCATTATTATTTGTTATTGTGATGGAATCACTTGGCATAGCATTGAGGCAAAATAATAACTTTCAAGGCATATGTATTCATGGCATAGAAAGACCACTTAAGCTGTCACAATATGCTGATGACACAACTGTGTTTACCAGTTCAAACAATGATTTTGCAATTTTAAACCACGTACTAGAAAAGTTCCAAAATGCATCTGGTTTGAAAATCAATAAAGGAAAATCCAAAGGATTATTTTTGGGGCCATGGAAAGAGCGGAATGACCAGCCACTTGAAATCAATTGGTCTAATGATACCATTAAGATTTTAGGCATCTATTTTGGCAGGAAACCGAATACAATACAAAATTGGAATGAACGAGTATCTAAGCTTAAGAGAATATTAGGAAATTGGAAGCGTCGTCGTCTTTCAATCTTTAGTAGAGTGTTTGTTGTCAACAACTTGGCATTAGCTGGGCTATGATATACAGCATCTGTTGTACACATGCCAAAACATGTAGAAAAGGAGGTTAAGGAGTTGATATTGTCATTCATATGGGAAGAAAAGAATCATTTAGTTTCCCATCGTGTTCTCAATAATGCTAAGTCAGAAGGAGGACTTGATTTAATTGATATTAAAGTGAAATGTGTTTCTTTAAGGTTAACATTTTTGGATGATCTTATTACATCAGATGAGACGTGGGCATGTGTTTCATGAGCTCTCATGGAGAGAATTGTAGAACCATTTCTG
>CM067370.1:138190663-138275663 GCA_034401795.1 Chaetoderma sp. LZ-2023a
AAATATTTTACATTTTTTTCAAAAAAATATCTATTGGGATAACTCTGTTGATCCAATAGAGCCATGTTTCAGCGGTACGCACTCCCAACGGAGGCGTGTATTTCCGAAATTTGGACTGAATCCATGTAAGTTATCGAGCAGAAACTAAATATTTCAAGCGTTCTAAAAATCAGTGTGAAAAATTCTGGTGATTATTACTGGATTGCGAGTGCATACAATCCCAGTCAATGTCGGATGCAGCAGAGGCATGTATTTCCTAAATTTGAACTGAATACGAGCGGATTCCAAACATTTTATGAGTTTTCAATAGGGGGATAACCCTGGCGATTATATACAGATTTCGGCTGGATGAAACCACTGTTAAAGTCTCAGGTAGAGTCACAGACGTGGTATTGCACATATCACAAACAATGTCCACACTTCTGACTCATGGTTTGTGATATGATGTTATGCGTTCTTTTATATATGTACAGCAATTTCGCCCAAAATATCTGGACTGCGACTCAAACTATTATTGATAGCCATAGCATCAATTATCACACAGCCATTCTGTATGTGTTCCTGGGTCGTTTGCTTATTTCTATAATGCAGCAGCTAATATTGACCTTCTATTCTTCAAGATGTATACACATGATGTAGTTAATGGATGTGGAACTGGACTAGGAGAATATTGCTCTTTCATGTTCGGCTTTCGCTTTTGCCAAATTATCATCATCATAATCTTGGGACATAAGTCTAAGGCTTGTACCATCCCGCTATTAACTTGTACATTTTTTTACTTTGTTGTGGTTGTGGTGCTTTCGTACAATTATTTACATTATTTACAAGATATACAATACGGCTTCTGGTTGTGGTGCTTTCGTACAATTATTTACATTATTTACAAGATATTCAATACGGCTTGTGGTTGTTTCGATATAAATTTTTGCATTTGTTTTAAAGTTACCGTTTTGTTTCTTCTTGCAATTTAGATAATTTTCTTCCTGTTAAATTCTTTGTATAAGTGTTTGAGGATGTACGTGCTCTTGGAACCATTAGCTGCGGTGTGCCGCCTACAGTTTCGGACCACTGATCCAAGCGTTAGCTGCGGTGTGCCACCTACACTTAAGAATCAGCTGTACACATCCTTTGAATAAGCTGTATTGTAAATTAAAGTGTGTGTTTTCAGTGGTTTTTGTATATGTTGGATAGTCATCCCGTGTTGGATTTAGTTTATTGCCCGCTAATCGTAAGTGTAGGCCCTACATTATGCTGTTAAATTTCTGGTCAAGTTTCACGTTGAAATCCTCAAGGTTCTTGGCATTGACTGTGTCGCCAGGTAAGGAATTCCACCTTTGAATCACTGTTTGAAAAGAAGTATTTTCGAATGTCCTTGTTGAACTGCTCCATTTTCAGTTTGTAATTATGACCTCAGGTTGTTTCCACATAAAGACTTTCTTGGTATGTTTTCTACTTTGATGTTATTGTAATCATGACAGATTTTATACACTTCGAGTATAAGATCTCCACGAAACTGACGGTACTTTAGTGACATGTTGGGTGACTCTAGTCTTTCTCTGTAGCTGAGGTCTTTCAGTTGAGGAACCAATTTTGTTGCCCTGCACCACACACACTCAATTTTCTTTGACTGGCGCTTTAGGTGGGGGTGACCATATAGTATTACAATACTCGAGGATCGGTCTTACCATAGTTTTGAAGAGAGTAGTAAGCAGAAATCTGTCAATGTATGTAAATGTCCTTTTGATCCCTCCCAGTATCCTGTTTGCTTTATTTAGTACAGTATTGATATGAACATTGAACGAAAGATTGTCGTCAATATGCACACCTAGGTCTTTCATTTTCAGTAGGTATTATAGGTTGTTCGGTGTTTATCATGAAGGATTGCTTCTTTGAGTTATTTCTGCCCAAGTGGAGTACGTGTATTTTTGTAGAGTTAAAGTGTAATTGCCAGGCTGTTGACCATTTGCAGGTTTTGTTGATGTCGAGTTGCAGGGTATTCGAGTGTGTCAGGTAGGTCATTAATGAAAATTAGGAAAAGTACAGGTCCTAACACACTGCCTTGACACCTCCTTTCAGTCTGATATTGTCTCATTGACACGCACCCGTTGTTTACGATTGGTCAAGAAATTTTCTGTCCATTTGACTATCTTTTCCCCAATGTCATATGCCTTGAGCTTCTTCAAGAGTCTTACATGTGGGACTGTGTCGAATGCGTTTTTGGAGTCACGGTCTACCACATCAACTGATTCGTTTTTATCTACCCTTTCCGTTATGATCTCTAGATATTCTCTAGATATTCCAATAGTTGCGTCTTGCACGACAGATTAGGTCTAAATCCGTGTTAGCATGTACTTAGTAAACCGCATTCTTCCATGTAGTTCATAATCGCATCTCTGATGAATGACTCCAAGACTTTGCCTAGTATACAAGTTAAGCTTACTGGGCGGTAGTACTTTGCATGCAGACAATAAGTTTCTGATATTTCTTGAGGGCAATTTCAGGATCATGACTGGTAATTTTCGATCTTTTCTGGGATTGACAAATGTTTCAACTCACGTCTTCATTATATGAGCATAGAAGTCTTTCTCAACAGTTTGCGTGCTCTTAGAAAACAAAGATGTAACTGCCTACTCAGCTATCTCTCCGACATGAACTAGCGCATCGGCTGTCTTGACATAAATTTCAGTGCGAGAATAGCTATAGTAGCCGATGGTACAAAGGAATTTGTAGCCCGTATGTGAATGGTTGGAATAATTTATTGCACGTTTCCTTCTGGCTGGACTTAGGTTATTATGGCCGGGACCAGTAGCGCTGGAATGAAATTTTGGTTGGAGGGCGGGGGGGGGGGGGGAGGGGGAGGGGGCACATTGGGCGTGAGCCTGGGATTGCCGTGAGGGAATGTTCCCCTCCCACGAATGTGGGGTGGGGTGGCTCTGGGGGTCATCCCCGCAAAATTTTGAAATCTGGTTGCTCTCAGACGGCTTCTCCTGCATTTCTGGAGGTGAATATGAACTATATCCCATGCAGATGTCCTTTTGTAGAGCAAGAGAAGACTATTTTTGAGGATTTACAACTGGAATGACTGGCACTATTATCGAAAAAGACTAAACATTGAGGTGTATAAGAGTATGGACACCCTCTCAAGGTCATGATTAAGGGGGCGTGTCCGCTCCCCCCCCCCCCCCCCCCCCTCCTTGTCCTCGCCTACTTCCGGCGCCTATGACTGGAACCACTTTCATTCACATTGGTACCAGCTAGATCATGACAAGTGCCACACTGCCTCTAATATAATGTGAGCATATCCACCTATCGGTGTTTCTGCTGAATTTAACGCCACCTTGGACTTTCACGGCCCTGCTTGACTGTTTCTTCTCTCTAGCACAAAGTCCAATGGATCTTTGCCCACCATTTGTCAGATAGTCATGTGTTGCTGGATTGGATTTGGACAACACCAACACGTTCCAGATAACACAGGTAACTGGGCCGCTACTGGGCAAATACGGACAACTCTTGGCCCAGTAATCCGCATTATCAGGGTTGAATCTAGCAGTATGGCATATGCCTGGCATAGTTATAATGGAAAACAAACATAAAATGCATTATTCTGGGAACACAGTTCACGTAAAGTCTCCAGTTATCTTCTGTAAATGGTCTGATAACTGATAAGACTGAATAACATGTGACAGATATAGCAAGGATTGAACATTCGCATATGCATGGCCAAAACAAATTAAAAATTGATAAGACCATTTTCATAATCTTCAACAAGATATTTCTTCCTTTCAAATTATTTTCAAAATATTTCGCAGCATATTTCTTAAATCATAAAACAATGTGTAGCGTACAATGTGCGAAAGGCAGGCATTATTTAACCATTAATTTGAAAGCCTTTCGATATCTTGGAATTTTTTTAAGAAACATGTCGTCTAATCAGATTCAAAATATTCAACAGAGTATTTTCTCCAGTCAATCTCACCCACTACCCACCCCACGAGCGTGAAGTGTAGGAGCATTAGGCGGTAGTAGAGCTACAGCGTCATTTATATTAACCATATGACAGATTCATTTTGATTCCCTTTCACCGGTATCGATTCACTGGGCGTGCCACGTCAATGTTGTAGCCTAGACCAGGATTGAATGTAGGCTAACCCAATTCTTTGGAAATGGAACTAAAATTAAATCTCTTATTGTTCTGTGAATCTCTTATTGTTGTGTGGAGTAGTGCTGCATCGTTAAATGGCATAGAGCTGGTTTACTCTGCTCAAACTTTCGAAATGGTTGAAACGATCGTGTACCATCTGGATCTTTCTTGTTTTCTGATAATTAATGCACATTAAAAAGTCACTTGCCGACTCTTTTGACGGTGTGGACGAACTGGGTAATATATAATAATCAAGTTGTATGATGCTTCAACATCAGGGGTATAACGCGTTGTACACTTTTATCAGAACGGATCTCTAAAGCTTGGACATGTCCTTGCTGTTGTTGCTGTTGACATTTTAGTTCTTTTTACTACTCCTCATTCAGTTATCATCCAACCTCGCTGAAGCTTCGCAGACCTATTCTAGGGATAAGTACCGACATCAGTAGGAGTCAGATTTTCGATTGACTGCCCTGCGGAGCTTTAGTAGGCACACCATCCTTAAATTTTTTAATTGCCATTCCTCCATTAATAATGAATGTAACTTGTGTATCGGCATCATTACGGAGGCCAGTTTTCGATTTATCACCAGGGTTGGTATTATAAGCGCACCCACACTATCCCACCCGGCTTAAGTTTTAAAATAGCTACGCTTCTGTTATTGTTGAACGGATCTCGATAAAAACTGAAGAGATATTCTATTCGTAACTATTGACATGTGTATGGAGCACGATTTGTAATTCACTGTCTTGGTTTAGTATGGTGCCCCACCTATAAAATCCTTAATCACTACTTCTCCGTTATTGATTAACGGATGTCGATAAAAATGGATAGGTATATTCCATAGGTAACTCTTGACATCGTTATACGGAGTTGAATTTTCGATTCATTGACCTGCTGGTTTTTAGTACGGCGGCCGCCCCGCCATTAAATGTTAACATCGCTACTCCTACTCGCCCAAGGAGCGTGTATCGCTCACCTGGATCATAGGCATTTTAACTAGAAAGGTCAATGGCTATACGTAGAACCCTAAGGTTTTGGATAGAATTGCAACAAGGATGCCTCCTACCAGACATTTAAAATTTCCAATGACTACTATATGTTTTAGCGAGAAAACCCTCAAGATGGCCGCCAACCCATTTATCCAACAGTTTCCGGTGGAAAATTTAAAATCAGACCATAAAGCATAAACAAAACCAATTTCGGCTTCAAAATACATAAAATACGAAAACTTTAATCTGACCGCCAAAATGCTGAAATCGATTGGTTGATGACGGACATGTATTTTAATGCACTAATTTCCCTTGAACAAACTAGAATGTAATTTCCCTTGAACAAACGAGAATGTAATTTCCCTTGAACAAACTAGAATGGCCCTTTGTGCATAACCATGCATTCCAAATTTCGGCCCAATCCCGTCAGCGGATAGGGAGAACTCGTTTTCATGAAAATTAGGTTATCCAATATGGCTGTTGAAGTGTTTGGCCACTCAAGTTCCCAAGAACAAACTTGGTTTCGCTGTTGCCCTAGATGATGTTTGATGAGTTTCAAATCAATCCCCAAGCGATTTCGGAGAAAAAGACGTTTCTCAGTCAGACAAAATCACATGATGGCCGCCGGCAAAATTGGCCCATCAGCTGCAAAGTTACCTTGACCTTTGACCTTGTTCCCCCACCATCATCATGCTGCTTCCTAACATTATAGGTAACCATGTATCGAAGTTCAGTTGCAATAGGCTTAACCAATCCTGAAATATAAGCTGAGAAGTTTTGCTAAACGCAAAAACTTAATGTTGAAATAACAGAGTTCTATATCAAGGTCACAATGACCTTGACCTTGTGACGCCAACATCATCATGCTGCTCCCTAACATTATAGGTAACCATGTATCCAAGTTCAGTTACAATAGGCTTAACCAATCCTGAAATATAAGCCGAGGTTTTGCTAAACGCAAAACCTTAATGTTGAAATAACAGAGTTCTGTATCAAGGTCACAGTGACCTTGACCTTTGACTGTGTGAAAACAACATCATCATCATGTTGCTTCCTATCATTATAGGTAACCATGTATCCAAGTTTAGTTGCAATAGGCTTAACCAATCCTGAAATATAAGCTGAAAAGTTTTGCTAAACGCAAAAACATAATGTTGAAATATCAATTCTGTATCAAGGTCACAGTGACCTTTAACCTTGTGACCCCAACATCATCATGCTGCTTCCTATCATTATAGGTAACCATGTATCTAAGTTTGGTTCCAATTGGATCAGGCATTGCTGACATATAAGGCAATAACTTTTGTTTAATGCAAAAACTTAACCTAAAATATTAACAAAGATTATACCGTAACCTTGGCCCCATAACCTTTACCGCATGATGTCTGCATCAGCATGCTGCTTCCTTTTGATGTATATCACCGTGCACCCACGTTTGGTTCCAATTGGATCAGGCATTGCTTAGATATAAGGAAATAACTTTTGTTTAATGCAAAAACTTAACATAAAATATTAACAAAGATTATACCGTGACCTTTGACAACTGTAACCTTGACCTCATGGCTTTTTTATCGGCGGGCTGCTTCCTTTCGATGTATATTACCATGCACCCAAGTTTGGTTCCAATTGGATTAGGCATTGCTGAGATATAAGGCAATAACTTTTGTTTAACGCAAAAACTTAACGTAAAATATTAACAAAGATTATACTGTAACCTTTGCCCCCTGTAACCTTGACCTTATGGCCTTTTTATCGGCGGGCTGCTTCCTTTCGATGTATATTACCATGCACCAAAGTTTGGGTCCAATTGGATCAGGCATTGCTGAGATATAAACTTAACTTAAAAGTTTACGCCGCCGCCGTCGGAAAAGTGATACCTCTGTCTCGATCCTGCTTCGCAGGCGAGACAAAAATGATGGCCAGACGTTGGACGTACATGCAATGGATGGTATCCATGGTATAAGATCCCTTGGCCAGTCTGGCCAGGTGAGCTAATAATGTTTAACTCGATAAAACTTGAGACAGATATTCTACGGGTAACTCTTTGAGATCATTACGGAGACCGACTTTCAATTCATTGTCCTCATGGGCTTTAGTATGGCGCTATTAAAATAGCTATTCCCCCGATTAGCCACTGGCAGAAGTGAACAATAGAATTCAGTTGAACAAGATGGCCACTGAAAAATACCCAATCATAAATTTATGCATAGAAGTGTGGAAGCCTACCATACTAACGGCTCTAGCCAAATTTTTTTGAAATCGGCAAAACCGTTAATGAGTAGCAACGTTTAAATGATTTTCGGCCAATTTCTGACAAATTTATGATGGTCACAACTGAATCCATGTAGCCCAAGGATGCTTCCTACCAAATTTGGTTAAAATCTTTCCTGCGGTTCTTGGGAAGAAAACATTTTAAAGTTTCATTTGCTTTACTACATGGGGGTTTTTGGCGGAAAAAGATCCAAGATGGCCACCAAAGCATTTATCCAAATTTGAAATCAGCATACTAAAAAACTATAGAAAAAGTTTCAAACTCAAAATCAATCATATAAAAGAATTCAAATATGGCCACCAAAACAATGTGAATTCTGATTGGTTGGCCATGTTTTTTATCGGACTAACTTTCCTTGAAAAAACTTAAATCGCCCTTAATTCTTGATCATCTCACAAATTTTTTCCCGATACGATCAGCGGTTTGAGAGAAGTTGTTTTCGCAGAAACCAAGTTCCTTTTAACAATATCGGAGAAGTTTTAAAGACGTTTCTAAAAATCGGCCAAAATCCAAAATGGTCACTGGCAAATTGGCCAATCCGCTTTGTTTGAACAAACTTGGATCTCTATGCCCTAAGGATGATTCTGCCACATATAATTGAAATCGGTCTAGTGGTTCTTGAGAAGACATTTTAAATTTCTTATTGTTTTAGTAATTTTGAGTTTTTCGTGCGAAAATGATCAAAGATGGCCACCAAACTGTTTATCCGACAGTTTCGAAAGTGGCAAATTTAAAATCAGCATACCCAAAAAACTATATAAAACCGATTTCGGCTTCAAAATCCATCAAAACATGCTGCATTTTGATTGGTCCCCCAATAGGTATCAATTTGCCGTCAACAAACTTTAGTGGCCCTAAGTGCATAATAATATTTCCCAAATTTCAGCCGGATCCGTTTGGCAATTCTGGAGAAGTAGTCTTCACAAAAAGTAGGCCATCCAATATGGCTGCAGAATTGTAACAAACAAGTTTCCTTGACAAAAATTGTTTCAGATGTTGCCCTAGATGATCTTCGTAAAAATTGTAATCCAAGATGGCTGCCGGCCAAATTGACCGATTGGATTTATTCGAACACACTTGGATCTCTATGCTAAGGATGCTTCAAGCCAAATATAATCGAATCGTCCCAGTCGTTTTTGAGAAGACGTTTTAAATGTCCTATTGCATTAGTATGGACGTTTTTGGCGGGGAAAATGACACAAGGTGGCTGCTAAGCCGTTTATCCCGCACTTTCAGTGGCAAATTTGAATTCGGCATACCCAAAATATATAAAATAACAATTTCAGCTTGTCATAATTTCTTCTTTGATTACATACTTCCATGTGGGTATGTCATGCGGAACAGGTCTCGTTTATAGTCATTTGTACTGTGTATGAAACCAGTGATACAAATATCGGGGTTACAATAGACAGTTGCGCACATAGTATCTGAGTTCACTGCATGATACAGTCGTCAGTTGAGAAGTTTGCACTAGACAAATTATCACCGCTATCAGTGGCATAGTTTGGTAGGGAAAACTGGGTTAACCACTGTTCTGTTCTTGCGAGACATGACATGCACTGTTTTTATCTCAATGCCAGATGTGAAATACTGTAACAGCGGGGTGGCATAGCCAAAATATTAGTATGGGTGTGGCATTGTCCATACACGTATGCCATTGGGGGGGGGGGGGGGAGCTGTGTACACTGAACAATTTTAGATTTAAAAAAATACCTTCAGCAATCACCAATGCGTACCAGTATGCTTGAAATATAAATGTCACATGTTAATGAAGTATTTTTACCACTAGGTCTAGCCATAACTCCTACAATGATAAGCATGTGTTATTGTAGACTAGCATGATGTGATTAAATAGAACATGGCGAATATTTTTTAAATCGTGAATTTATATGATTAAAAATTTAATAATCGAATAATCATGAATAATTTCTACTGCATTTAATATTTAAATTCCAGGCTTTTAATTACTTATTAATGAGATCGGTCACGAAAATGTACATTTTGCTCAGTGAATGTATACCCATTTGCAGGACAAGAGAAGACTATATTTGAAAATGTATCACTGGAATGACTGGCTCAAGAATCAAGCCTGGCATTTCAGTGATGCATTTTCAAAAATAGTCTTCGCTTGGCCTGCAACTAAACATTTCTAAACACCATTGCAGTTTTCATCATTGATATGCTTTTGTTGTTATGTCGAGTAATCGCAATAATTTTTAAACAATCGACCGTGATCACTCAAAGCAATAATTGCACAAGCCAATATTATTGCGGATCCAAGTATGGAAATTGCTGTAGCAATAACTCTTTTTATGGAAGACATTTAAAATTAGAAACAACATCAAATCTTTTAAAATATACACCAACTATATCTTTATTATAAGTAATTCATACACAGTCAAAAAGACATAAAAATATAATGGTTCAGATGACCAAACAATAGTTTGCCAGATTCTCACACCGGGTAGCCTATCAGCCGATTATGCAATTTCGAATTGCATCACTTCTCACATACAACAATGTTACTATAAAAAAATAGCGTAATATTTATGACTTGGATTCAAAGCCACAACATTATGATTGTATTTGTGCATTGTGTACAATACTATTAGTTTATTTAACACTTCCGAGTACAATATGGATTTTTAATTTATGAGTCCATGTTGTGGTTACAAATCATTATATATATATATATATATATATATATATATATATATATATATATATATATATATATATATATATATATATATATATATATATATATATATATATATATATATATATATATATATATATATATTATATGCCAATGAAATGGTTGCATTTCTAGCATGTGCAGAAAAACTGTTATTTGAACTCTAAAGTGTTATTGGACGCTGTCTAACAGTGTTATTGGACTTTCGAAGCTATTTGTTGTCATAAGAATATTACATCAGCAAGGTTTATAACAGTTCATTTCTTGGACCGTCGCGTGGTTGAAATGCAGCCATTTCATTGGCTAATATATACATGCGTATAATAATAGTTCATAGCATAACAGTTGTGTTTAACATACTTTAATTTTATAGCTTATGAACTAACTGTTCAGCACCGTGGTAGATGAAAAATTGTTTCTAGCTTTTCAGATCCATGTAAGCTACAGGCAACCTCAGCTACCTCAAATTCTGTGTCTTTGTCAAAGCTGTTTCAAATGAGCACGTTAGAGGGCAGCCAGCCATGATAACTAATGGCCATGTGGTCTCTTAATACAAGCCAGTCACCATAGGTAATGGGTTGGCCAAAAATGATGAGAGCCGGAATCATTGCTCCAAAAAGGCAATGGGTCTCTTGACCATGGTTGAATGTAATACTTAAAATACAGCAGTATCAATGTTATAGCCAATACCAAAAAAAATATTTAAATGGAAATGATGTGATTCCGAGTAGTGATCGCATAACTGTATAACGTGTAAATATTTAAAACCAGTAGCATTAGCAATATATCAAGACAAACCAAGTACTGTCCAGAGCAGCATCACTATTGAATAATGAGCTATTATGAGTGATGGAGCTGGTATGATGAGAAGAGATTCCGAATACCGACTCCATAGCTCATACTATATTTGTACATATTAAAAATTCAATAAGTAAACATTGAAAATAATATATAAGAACAGCATATCTGGTAAAGAATTGGTTGCTATGAATGATTGGGAGGGGTATGCGCCAGAGCATGCATGAGGTCATGTGTGCGAGCGAGCACAGGTGCATGTGATGAGAAAGAGATATTAAGTACTGAACGCAAAATTATACATGCATACGTAATTATTAACATGGAATATAATTGATCATATATTATGCACAGAGATAATTTAATCTTACAGCTACAGAGATAAGGCATATTTGAAGGATGGCTGGACAGCAATGCCGTACCACTTTGTGTAATATTGTAAGTTCTTATATGCCCTATTTCCTCTATATTGGCTTGTTAAGTAATGACGCAATGGGCCACCAACACCTCGCTCGTATTGGGATCGATCGATCGATCTCTGAACACCCTAACTATCAATTTTCAAAAAACTACACAGGTAAGCTGGTGAATATTTTGAAACTAATTTGACTAGGACCAACAGCACCCAGTCAAATTAGTTTCAATATATTCAAGAGCATGTTTATTAAATAGCAAAGAATTACAAAGACATGCAATTCATACGTGTCGGACCATTTGAGATTTGGTGACGGTTTATATGGAACCCTTTGTGACGTAATGAGTGTGGCGTCATCATACACACGCTGGGCTGATTATGACGTCATATGAGGTCTGATGATGGATGGATACTCTGAAAAGGTGAATTCCCGATCCATGTATTTGTTTAATATTTATGACTTGTATTCAAAGTCACAACATAAATGATTGTATTTGTGCATTGTGTACACTAGATTTCATAGCACGACAGTTGTGTTTAACATACTTTAATTTCATGGATTATTATAACGTATGAACTAACTGTTCAGCAAAATGGTAGATGAAACAATTTGTTTCTAGCTTTTCACATCCATGTAAGATACAGGCAAACGGCCATTTTGTTCACCTCAAATTCCGTGTCATAGAGAAAGCTGTTTCAGCGTAGCACATTATGGAGCAGCCAGTTGTGTTAGCTAAAGGCCATGTGGTCTCTTAGTACATGTCAGCCACCATGGGTAATGGGTTTGCGGCAATAAGTTATAGAGAGAGACAGAAATATTGCTTCAAAAAGGCAATGGGTCTCTTGCTCATGGATGGACGTAATACTTAAAATACAGCATTATCGATGTCATATCCAATAACTAAAAGATATTTAAATTATACAAGAACAGTATGTCTCTTTAAACCATAAATGTGGTTGCAATGCAACCATGAAGCTCGACTTTACGACCATGCAATGAACTATGAAGCTTCACCTGAAACATAAAAAATAACTATAGAAGGCTCATCAATGCCCAAGGACCTGCAACGCTAAACTGACACACTAGCATTTGATCCATTTGCATTTAAATACTGGTAGACATGATGTATAATTTAAAAAAAAATCCAAGATGGCCACCAAAGAAATAGACCAATCAAAATTCTTGTTTGATATGTTGAAGTCTACCGCCATAGGATCAGTCCAGCTAAGTGTCATTGAAATAGGGCCACTAATTAAGGAGTAGCATTTTAAATGGCTCTGGAAAGTTTTCAAAAAATCCAAATGGCCACCTGCAAAATTCGACCAACCAAAGTTCTGAATAGAAATTCTAGAGCCTACCACTATAGAATCCTTCAAGCCAGATTTGGATAAAATCCACCAAGTGGTTATGGAGATACATTTTGACAATTTCCACTAAATTATTCATAAAATTTATGATTTTCACCAAAACTATCGACCCAGTAAAATCTTCTGGAGCCTACCATGACAGGGTCCGTCCAGCCAACTAGGGTTGAAATCTGTCAAGTGGGTTAATGATGAGTAGCGTTTTGACAATTTCCGGTACATTTTTCATAAAATGTAAGATTTTCACCCCCAAAAATTGATCAATCAAAATTCTATATAAAGGTTTCGGAAGCCTAGCCCCATAGTCATTCAAAGTAAGTTGAAATCCACTAAGCCGTTAATGAGTAGCGCTTTGACAATTTTTACATTTTTCATAAAATCTAAGGTTTTTCACCAAAAAACTTGACCAGTATCTGTATATAGGTTATGAAGCATAGCTACATAAGGTCATTCCAGTGAAAGTAATTTGAAATCCACCAAGCGATTAATGAGGAGTAGCGTTCTGACAATTTCCAGTAAATTTCTAGTCTAAGGATTTCACCAAAAAACTTAGCGAATCAAAATGCTGTATACATCTTCTGCAGCCTAGCCCCATAGGGTCCTTCCAACCAAAGTACGGTGACATCTGCCAAGCGGTTAATAAGGAGTAGCATTTTAACAATTTCCAGTAAATTTGTCATAAAATCAAAGATTTTCACACAAAAAACTGACCAATCAAAATTTTGTATACAAGTTCTGAAGCCAAAAACATTAGGGTTCTTCCAGCAAAATTAAGTTGAGATCCGCTAAGTGGCTAATGAGGAATAGCGTTTTGACAATGTCTATTAAATTTTTCATAAAATCTAAGATTTTCACCCAAAAAATTGACGAACCAAAATTCTGTATATATTTCTGAAGCCAACCACCATAGGGTCCTTCCAGCCATATTAAGTTGAAAGCTTCCAAGCAGTTAATGAGGTGTAGTGTTTTAAAACAAAAGTTGATGGATCGGCGATGGATGACAGACGGTCGCCATGTGTATCAATGAACTTGATTTTTGATCTTTTGACCCCAACGCCATTGTGTGATGTTGTATCATTATAAGGAAGCATAAGTCCAAGTTTGGGTCCAGTATGATGATTAAACAAACCCGAGATATAAACAGAAAAGTTGAGCCAAACAGAAACTGTTAATGTTGAAAGAACAAGCTTTTTACCATGGTCACTGTAACATTGACCTTTTGACCTCAACATCATTGTGTGATGTCAGGTCATTATAAGGAAGCATGTGTCCAGATTTGGGTTCAATATGAATAACCAAACCTTAGATATAAACAGAAGTCTAGCTAAACGGAAAATGTTGAGGTCACAGAGACCGTGACCATTGACACCAATGACATCGTGAGACGCTGTGTCATTATAAGGAAACATGTGCCCAAGTTTGGGTCCAGTATGATGATTAAACAAACCCGAGATATAAACAGAAAAGTTGAGCCAAACAGAAACTGTTAATGTTGAAAGAACAAGCTTTTTACCATGGTCACTGTAACATTGACCTTTTGACCTCAACATCATTGTGTGATGTCAGGTCATTATAAGGAAGCATGTGTCCAGATTTGGGTTCAATATGAATAACCAAACCTTAGATATAAACAGAAGTCTAGCTAAACGGAAAATGTTGAGGTCACAGAGACCGTGACCTTTGACACCAATGACATCGTGAGACGCTGTGTCATTATAAGGAAACATGTGCCCAAGTTTGGGTCCAGTATGATGATTAAACAAACCCGAGATATAAACAGAAAAGTTGAGCCAAACGGAAACTGTTAATGTTGAAAGAACAAGCTTTTTACCATGGCCACTGTAACATTGACCGTTTGACCTCAACATCATTGTGTGATGTCAGCTCATTATAAGGTTATAAGGAAGCATGTGTCCAGATTTGGGTTCAATATGAATAACCAAACCTTAGATATAAACAGAAGTCTAGCTAAACGGAAAATGTTGAGGTCACAGAGACCGTGACCTTTGACCTTTTGACCCCAATGACATCGTGAGATGCTGTGTCATTATAAGGAAACATGTGCCCAAGTTTGGGTCCAGTATGATTAACCAAACCCGTGATATAAACAAAAATGTTGAGTCAAACGGAAGCTGTTAATGTTGAAAGAACAAGCTTTTTACCATGGTCACTGTAACATTGGCCTTTTGACCTCAACATCATTGTTGATGTCAGGTCATTATAAGATTATAAGGAAGCATGTGTCCAGATTTGGGTCCAATATGATTAACCAAACCTTAGATATAAACAAAGGTCTAGCTAAATGGAAAATGTTGAGGTCAAAGAGACCGTGAACTTTGAACTTTTGACCCCAATGACATCGTGAGATGCTGTGTCATTATAAGGAAACATGTGCCCAAGTTTGGGTCCAGTATGATTAACCAAACCTGAGATATAAGCAAAATATTTGAGATAAAAATAAATTCGATGCCGATGCTACCACCACCACCACCACCGCTGGACATCAGGATCACAATAGTTAGATTTACTTCGTAAAATCGAGCTAAAAATTAGTCATTAGGAGTGCTAGTGAGAAATGATGTGATTCCGAGTAGTTATCACATAAATGTGTATAATGTGTAAATATTTAAAATACAGTAGCACTAACAATATATCAAGTTAAACCAAATATTGTCCAGAACAGCATCACTGTTAAAGAATGAGCTATTATGAGTGATGGGGCTAATATGAGGAGATTCCGAATGCCGTCTCCATAGCTTATACTATATTTGTACATATTAAAAATTCAATAATTAAACATTGACCATATTATACAAGAACAGCATATCTAAGAATTGGTTCTTATGAATGATTGCGAGGAGTGTGTGTGCGAAGCATGCGTGGAGTGCAAGTGTGCTCGCATGCACCACAAAACTGCATATGCATAAATATTAATATGGAATATAATTGATCATATATTATGCACGAAGATAATATAATCTTACAGCTACCGAGATAAGGCACATTTGAAGGATGGGTGGACAGCAATGCCTTACCACATTGTAATATTGTAAGTTCTTAGATACCGTATTTTCTCAATATTGGCTTGTTTAAGTAATGACGCAGTTCCGGATCCACGTGTATGGTAACCTTTAACACACTGAAATGTTAGTGTCTCAATTTCAAGACAACTATACATGAAAGATATATTTTGAAACGAATTTGACCGGAATCTGTCAAATTAGTTTCAAAATATTCAACAGAATAACCTTTACAAGAATTTGGCCATTTTTGGTCTGTAAGGGTTAAAAGGCTAAGCGAATGAACCTGAACATCAATTTCCAGAAAACTGCTGTTGAATATTTTGAGACAGCGTTCAGTCAAATTAGTTTCAAAATATTCAACATAATGTTTATTAAATAGTAAAGACATACAATTTGTACAACTTGACAGACTATTCCACATTTATGATGGAATATTTCTGTCATTATAATTATGACGTCAACGTATATGCGAGTCATGTGACGTAGGTGATTATAACATAAATACTTGAGTGGTAGATTGGATTCATCCATTATGGCATAAAGTAAAATACTACACTTCCAGGCCCATTATCTGTGCACGACATCAGACTTAACAACCCAATAGAGGATGTCAAATGACTTCTCAAAATTAGTATTAAAATTATCAACAAAGTTGCGTAAATATAATTTTGAGTAAGCTTTTCTTACTAACAGGTTGATATTAAATGGGAATGAGTTGAGACCATAGAGTTAGATATCCGTAGATATCTGAAATGCGCATAACTCACTCCAGTAGTCCCGATCACTGGTGATGCAAGTTCAGTAAAACTGCGGCTAAAATGCAAGTGGGCATGTGAGGGTATCACTAACTCGCTGGCGCAGATGATCATAAGCATATATAGTCCCCAATATGGACTCTATTCTAAGAAATTAAACAGATGCAAGTTTACATATTTTTATCAAAAATAAAATTGTATTGGCTATACTAATCTGACACTTTATTCAACAATGTAACAGAATTAGCAACAAATATATATTATTTTGTAGACAATAGATCAGATGAGAAAATACTGAACTCTGAGATTCCACATTTGAGAGGGTCATAAGGATCCTACATATATCTAACTCTATGGTTGTGACTGTGATTCTATCTATCACAATGTTACCATTATATTAGATAAGAATACCAATAGAAGGAATTATTTCTAGCTATACTCTGTATATTTCTACCTAAGCACTGCCCACATTCAACGCAGATTTAACTCGATTTTAAATTTTTAATCCATGAATTCTCAAAATTCTAATTTCAAGGTAACTTAGCAGCTGTATATCTTGAACCTAATTTAACTGGGAGCTGTTTAGCAGCAACATCTCCCAATCAAATTAGATTAAATATATTAAACAGAATAGTAATTAAATTGTAAATTCACCAAACATATGCAATTCAGACACTTACTTTGAAACTTTGCCACTTTCCTGATAAACTTATGTCATTTGATTGTGGAACCTGCTAATAACAAGAGACATAATTTGACTAGGACGCCATATATGTGAGTGACAGATAGGAACCACCTATTCGGCGTGCACATAATTTTGCCATCAGTGCTAGAACACTTATTAGGTATTCACAACATGATGCGGTGACAATATATATATATATATATATATATATATATATATATATATATATATATATATATATATATATATATATATATATATATATATATATATATATATATATATATATATATATATTAAATCAAAATAACTGAAAATATAGATTTAATATATATTACATTGTAAACAAACTGTACTAATTAATACAACAGTTCCAAGACAAATTAATTTCAAAATAATCAACACAATATTCCTTACATTAGATAGAATTTGCTGTTTCTGGTCTAAGTTTTAAATAGTTAATAAACTAATGAAAATACCGTGTTGTCCCGAGACCCGTGTAATATGTGTACCATTATTTGGTTGCCTGTTTTATGACACAGAGATAAAAAGAGCAATCAGATATTACAGACAAGCTTCTGTCAGACTGTAAAGGAATTTTAAGATTGCTTGGATTTTACAGATTTTCTAGATTTTTCTGGATCATGTCTAAAGTTGTGGAATCATAGTGTATGGTCACACCAATTCCCATGTTAAAATTTGATACACATGTGACCAGTAGGTTCTGAGAAATCCGTAAAGGCAGAATTTGATCTGATCTTGACACAGGTTTTCTTTCATTCCTTCGTTGTGTTAAAGTTTGAGCCAAATCAGAGCAGTAGTTTATTTAGATACAACTCCAGACACACAGACAGACAGACTCTATCACAATACCCTCTTCCCCTTACAAGGGTAAAAATACCAGCTTGTCTGCAACTGGACATGCATGGCCATGGTATGTATGGTCAGAAGATTTATCAAACTAAAGAACCACTGACATATTTATTGATATACAGGACATTTAAATAACAAAACGCACAAAAGGCCTGCATCGCTTACTTGGAACACATTATTTGGCCATGTAGAGCTCTATAAATATTTACTGAAAATAAAAGAATTCTGGCTAGAAACTCACAAAAAAGGGAACAACTAACAGTGAAGCCTAAACAGAATAGTATGGCGATTATGTGTTGGTGGAGACATTGCAAAATCCACACATTTTTCATCATACAGTTAGGACACTGAGAAGGAAGAGATCTACAAGGCGAAGTTGAAAAAGACTGGGTAAATGAGTGAGAGGCTGTCGCGCTATGAGTTGATGTTAATAGTGAATAGCTATTTTTAATGGCATGCTGGTAGCCAACCTCAGACGTTCCTCTAGCTACTTGTATATAACTGAGCATATATGATGTAGAAATAGAGGTCTTCACCATGCCGTAAAGATTAGTTCATTTAATGGCAGAGGGGAAAGCTAACAGTGCTGCTACTTCATATTATTTAAAGTAAATGTACTAATGTAGAAGGTTAAAACAAACGATGAAAAAATGTAGAAAAAGGTCGAAAATGGTTACTGAATTTCTATGAAGCAAGATGGTCTCAAGCTATTATGCCGTCACAATAACCATGGTAGCAAAAAAAATGAATAGGCCCTGAATTCATAGTCTTTTACGTGAAGACCTCAATATCGCAACTCAATCCACAGTGGTTCCGCAGAGTTCATAAAGTTCACAAGATGCCAGAACATAGAAAAGAATGTTCGAAAGGCTTATTGAACAACAGCACAGATGGTAGATGAAATAGTTGTTGGTTGCCGGTGGAAGATCCCAGTCTAAGAGCACAAGCAGAGCTGAGGTAACGATGATTCCCGGAATGGTAAGATTCTGTCTTTTCAATTAGGCATTCTTTGATTTCAATCAGTCACTCTAATGACCACAGGAGGAATTAAAGTCTCTGTTGCAGCTTGCCACCACGAACACATGTATGCCGCTTGGCTTCCAGAACCTAGAGGATAATGAGCGTTTGCAGCGGATGTCAACTGGGAATAATCGAAGTCACATCGGAACCTCAACCAGGTACATTTGATTCACAGAATCCGTTGGGCTCGCTGTGCCATCCCTAAACATTGTCAATCTAAGAAAATCACTTGCTTATATATTAATCCTGAGTGCCCAAAAACAAAAGTATGCTCAGTACATTTGGAATGTTCTTCTCGATTGTGGATCCGTCAACAAGATAACAGAGGCAGATCTGTCATTGCAGCTTACACAAAACCTGTTTCAAACAATCCAAGGGAACTGCAGAAACAAAAAGGCATTTTGTAGAAGTTGATACAATGTGACTCGGCAGATAAATGCCATCTTTTCTTTGTCTTGTTCTTCCATAGCAACTTGACAATAACCATTGGCGAGATCCAAAGTGCAGAAACGTGCTGCTCTAGCCAGGGAATACAGGGCTTGGTCTATGTGCTTAGGTGTCCATGTTACCAAGATTATTTAGGCAGCAGCAGAACTATAGGGCTAGCCCATAGAGACGGAGGATTCGATGACGCCGGTGCATAACATGTTGGTAACCTGCTTGTGGATCTCTTCTTATTTCCAGTGTTGATGCTATGTTTTACGAAGCGAGTCTCTCCAACATCTAAGTCACCAGCGGAGAAAATATGCTGGTGATCCCACATCAAATTGTAAACTTGTATCCACTGTTCAACCTTCCATCCGTCGCTGGTACACATGTATAGTTCTTGGAAGACGCTCAGGGAACAAATACTTCATGTGTAATATAGGTGTGGTATGAAGGAAGTTACTTGTGTAATGTGGAAACTTTGATCAGTCATCTTCATAGCATATCAACCTCCAGTTTAATGATCACAAACCAGAATTAGATTTCAATCGAAATCCCCCCCCCCTCCTTTTTTTTCAAATTTCATGAATTAAAAAGAATTTGACAGATTGTCACAAACTCAATCACTGATAAACATTTGATTAAGGCCATGAATTTTGACACCCCATAAAATTCACATTATCGTCAACTACATGGATTTGGATTATGCCACACATGTTTCCAGAATAGACGAAACTGGCATTTATTACAGCTACAGAGATGAACATTTAAACATTAGCCAGCTCTTGCATCCCATTAATATGATGATGTAGAAATAAGCTTTTGCGAGCTATCAATGATCAACAGCAAAATATTATTCATGCGATGATGTCATACCACAAGAATAATTCATGAGATGATGTCACTCCATGATTCTCATGGGAAATGGAAGAAATGACGTTCCATTTCGAAATTTACTATTTAGCAATTCAACAATATTTAAATAATACATGGTATTTTATCTAAGTTATACAAAAGCATCATTTGGCACGCTTTGGCCTTGTTCTGTTTGTGTTCCCCTTAGCCAGTGCTAGGATTCCATTAAAAACCTGGCATGTAATCTGGGTCCGTTCTGGGTGCTGACCGCTATGTGGGGGATTCACGATTTATGTGGCGTACACATTTCTATTATGTTCTAAAATTCTGGTGGTTGAGTACTAGTCCATAGGATGGTTTCTTGACCTGACTCGATAGCTGCAGAAGTAGAGCGATTGACGGAACATGTGAGGTAAAGTTCCGTACATTCTCCTAAGTGAATGCAGCATCCGCTGATCTTCAGTTCCTGGCGTCTACTGCTTCACAATTCCACAGAAAGTCCATGCATAGGAGGGAGTCATTAGTGACCTCTGCTACCATAACCCGTTGGATAGAATGAAGATCCTCTATCTGAATAGGGAAACTTGCAGCACATGGTATTCAAAGCAAGGTGTCGGTGGCTCCACAAAGTTGAAGGGATGTACGTTTAAACCAGACTCCATTGTTCTCACATATTTTAGTCATACAGGCGGGTACTAATGTGGCTCCAGGGTCCAACATTGCCATTCCCTCTGTTCCTCTGATAAGACAATGACATATAAGGGAAATATGGTTGGGAGGAGTATGGCGTTCCTCTATTGGCTTCACTGCACTACATGGTTTGTCATCCTTGTTGGTGAATCGCTCAGCCTTCTCTACTTCCACCTAATTCTCTTCGCATGGGGTGGTAGAGAATGTCTTCACTATTGAGAAATAGCGTGAGGATTGTGGAGACAAGGTGCCATTAGTGGAGGAGGGGTCCGAGTATTAATCTTCAGGGTAAGAGGTGTCAGAGTGACAGCCATAGTAGGGCAATTTAGCTCTTCATTGTCACATCCATGACAATACATACAGGGATGACCAGGTGATGATAGACTTTAATCCATCTTTATGCCGGTGTTTGAGATTATTTAGTGGGGCAGGGTAGATAGATCCATAGGTTTCTTGTTCATAGGGATCCATTCTAGCTTAACGACTGAAAGCCATTCACACCCGAATCCAGAGACCACTGAGATGCCTCCACATCCACTCCTACATACATACATCCATCACCTATGATTGAGGCTGCCTGTGGGGGATGATTCCTGCGTTACTCTAGGTATCAGTCAGCTCAGTGATCAGCTCGTCCACAGTGGAAACATGCATCTCCCATGGTGCTTGGCTTAGAGAGATCATTCAGGTTGGGAGTTAGATAAAATCAGGTCATGGTGGGTCTGCACAGTATGGGTTCCGCGGTTGTTGTGATGTTTGTTGCACAATTTAGCTATAAGAGGGACTCTGATGACTGTTAATCATAGATAATGGGTAATGCATCTTCTCCTGTATCTTGTAAAGCTGTATAGCCAGCCAATTCGGATGGAACCAGAGAGATGGGATTGATCAACGTTGTTGTTTTTAGTTGAACTTGTAGCTGATCCAGGCCCACAAGCTACCCTAAGCAAAAATATAGGAGTAAATATAGTAAATTTATAAAATATAGGAGAAATATAGTAAGCCCGAATGATGTGGATAGAGACTGGTCGAAACAGCCCATTACAATTGGCACCCAATGTTGGGCCAGCTCACCGACGGATATATATGTGTCATCATCTGGCACCAGATATATGGGGCTTGAATGGTGTTCTTAATCTATTCACTTATTTAGCTGGGAGATAGAGAAAGAGAGAAAGAAAGACATCCTTTAACAAAGAAAAGAGAAGGGAGGGAAGTGCTAGACGTCCCTTTGAAACTGTTGGATAATTTAGTAGACACTGCAATTGGTTGCTAGCCTGTGCTCCTTGTGTGCTGCACATGCATAAAATATCCTAAGTATAATGTATCCTGCAAACTTGTGCATAACCTATGCTACAGTTGTGGTTTAAACAGTATGTGTGTCCTTATGCTACGGTTGTGGTTTAGACAGTATGTGTGCCCTATGTGGCCCAAGGGCCTAACTTATTAGGTTAGCAGTTAGCCACTATCAGAGACTTCCACTCACTCGAAAGTGAGAGAGCTAACTCACAACAGTGGACGAGCACAACAGATGTGGCGTTATCGGATCGGACTAAAGACAGAGAAGCCATCACCGCACCTGGTTCTTGGAGTATCGAAATGGATACAAACAAGAAGAAAGAGGAGCGCATTTAAGTGTTTAAAGAGACTCGCCACTCACAAAAATGGTGCGGCACAACTGCAAAGATGAAGACTATGATGGATGCCAGTGTGTCCTGGCCATACATGTTCAGCTAAAATGGCACGAGAACACTGTTCTCCATGTGGATAATATACAGGCAGTAGGGAAGGTGCGGTAACAGGGAATTGCAGATAGTTGTCTCCACCCTAGTGGGTGTACCACAAGGTTGCTAACTATAACTATCTAACATTTATGGAAAACTCCGCTAAATAGTAAAAATACCATGCTTCTACCTTCTTGTGAGCTGGAGATATATGGTGTGAACAAATAAAGACATGACACATGGCACCAAATGCAATACTCACAACAGCCTTCTGCGGAATAAGCAATAGCTTTCTTAGAAATAAAATCATATACGATTAAACATGCACCAAAATTGTAAAAGAAATTGGCATCCAATTAATAAAGAAGACGCTATTTGAAAATTATAATGCCATTTGAAAATAATAATACTGTTCAATGCTTAAATTAATGCACATTTAGAGGCACATTGTTTGGCTTATACATGTATCTGAGTATTATACCCATTTATAGCATAATACTTGTGCCGTATATATTTCTATATCATGATTGGTGCAAGTGCTAGTCGATCAACATTATGGCAAACAACACAAACTGTTCTTGTCTTTTCATATTCAGGTACAATTTGAGCAAATAATCATTTCATTTGACCTCAACTACTGAGAGGTTGACAAAGCGGTCTCAGTAGACTTTATTAACCCGTTGTGGTAAAATTTTATGAAGAAAATCTAAAAATGTTCTTATTGAATGCCCATTTTCAGGCCAAGAGAAGAGTATTTTTGAAAATTTACCACTGACTGACTGGCTCATGAATGTGGTACAATTTCAGTCTTCTCTTGGCCTGCAAATGGACATTCCTCAAGTCCACTGCAAAGTCCAGTTTTGGCCGGCTTAATCACTAAAGGGTTAAAGGAGTGTTACTATAGGCAGGTGGTCTGCTAATACAAGTGTCATCATTGATAAGTTGTTTTGGTGTCAAATTAATAATGATAGAGCCAAAAGACGATGATCTCAGATGGTCTCTTGATCATGGTTGCTTGTAATACTTAGAGATGATAGTTTACTGGATTAATAAATTTAAAGTACATGTACTTTACCGGTACAGAATTATGTGCACAAAATGCTTTTAGTGAATCAAAATTAGCAGTTGGACATCCGTTTTTACATATACTAAAAAATTTCTAAGAATATTCTAAATAAACATACATATATATATATATATATATATATATATATATATATATATATATATATATATATATATATAAATATCAGAAAAGCAAAACTTCGCTACCCCAAAGGAATCCTATCCTAACCGTAACGTGATTAAAGAAACTGCAGGTGAAATGGACATTGTAGAGTCAACCGTTAGTGGTCTACTCACGCTTATCAAGAATGAGCTTGATAAGTGCAGTCTCCTTACATTCACTGAAGCACGTGTTTCCCACAGAAGACAACAGAATTCTGTTTCTCATTGCAATTGAAGGAATTTGCAGATTCTTTTGTGCAATCATGACATCATCTGTTGCAAGGTAGCTGGAGGCAGCAATGAGTAGCTGTTGCCATTGGAGTCAGTCATAGTGTCATCTCCAGGGTATAGAACCAGTATTAGGAGACCGGTCAAGTGAGCAGATATCAGGGTAGAGGATGTGCAAACACGCCAACACAACCACAGGACAGTTTTCTTGTTGGTCTGCAATCAATCTCCGATTGCTCTTGTTATCCCCACGTTTTAAAAAAACGTCAGGGATATTGTAATCGCCTCCGTCCGTCTGTCCATCACACTATCTCCAAACCATTGGGTGGAATACATATTATTTCTGCTTTGCAAGACGATATTTAGATTTGGCTCCGCTCCCAGGGGGGCATGGTAGGGGTCAAAAGGTCAAATCAGTTGTAACGCAACTCCTCTGAAATCTGAAATCCGAGTTACCAATATGATTGCGGAGAGCAAGAGGCCATTTAGATTTGGCTCCGCCACCAGGGGGTGGGGGAGGGGTCAAACGGTCAAATTTTAACCTGCTGAAATTAATTGTAATGCATCTCCTTCGAAACTGTTGGACAGAATTCAACCAAATTTGGTCTGTAGGTTACCCATATCAATGTGGAGTACATGAGCAGATTTACATTTGGCCCAGTCCCTAGGGGTGGGTGGGGGTGGGGTTAAAAGGTAAAAAAATATTGATTGTAATGCAACTCCTCTGACACTGTTGGATGGAATTCAATAAAATTTAGTATGTTAGTTACCCATATCAATGTGGGGTGGATGAGCACATTTACATTTGCCCTCGCCCCCAGGGGGTGGGTGATGGGGTCAAAAGGTCATGAAATTGATTGTAATGCAACTCCTCTAACACTATTACATGAAATTCAACCAAATTTGGTATGTGAGGTACCCATATGATTGCGGAGTGCAATCGGACATTTAGATTTGGCTCGGCCCCAAGGGTGTGTGGGATGGGGTCAAAAGGTCATGAAATTGATTGTAATACAACTCCTCTGACACCATTGGATGGAATTCAATCAAATTTTGTATGTCAGTTACCCATATCAATGTGGAGTGGATGAGAACATTAACAGTTGGCCCCAACTCATGAAAAGCATTTTATGGACCCAGTTTCATATATTTGATTTCTACATCTATCAGCTAGAATTGCTTTAAAAGGTATCATACTTGATTACAAATGTTATATATCATTATATGATGGTGAGTAACACAGTTACCACAACTTCTAATCATTAATCTGTTCATAATCTATAGATGATAAGTTATTAAGGACATTCAAAATCAGTACGCATACACATACAGATGAACAGATGGCTGGACTGAATGAAAAATAGGCTTCACCCTAGTGCCATAGGCAACATAATTTTATGTTCCATTAATATGGTCCAAGTAGAAACTAAGTTATGGAAGACAGACATGCAGATTGACACAAAAGATAAGAGCACCATACCCTCAAACACTAAAATACCAGAAATTGTACTTCAGATTTTACTTTCCTTTGACTTCTCATATTCTTCTAGAACACGGGATTCTTCTCTAGCAAGGGCATCCTCAATTCCAAGATAGACATGATGTTTAGGGAATTTCTGGAAAAAGCCAAACCCATCTAAGCTCTTAACCATCGCCTTACAGCATCCAGAGAGAAGGAGTTCAATACTGACTACAGCGTATTCATTGACCATCTGTTGGAGCATCCTAACCCCGGCAATGTCGATGTAATTCATGTAACTACAATCAATAATGATGTACTTGATTCTTGACGAACATTCTGCTTCTAAACTCTTTATCAATGGTGCCGTGGTGTCAGAGTTAGTGGCACCAATCGCAGTGGAGGCATCATTAGATGCAAGATGTATGATCTGTTCCTTTCCCAAATCATCAATTTTTACCTCTGCATTGATAGTCCGGGGATGACCAACAGCAGCATACAGTTTACGTCGGAACAATTCAGCTGTGGCATAATATAAAGATGCCTCTAGTCGGAAAATTTTGATTCCTGGAATTTCACTTACGCCTTTGTGATGCAAAAACGGTAGAAACACATCCTCATCCTCAGATTTGGCTAGAGCATATCCTTTAGCAAACTGGCTCTGGATAATAACGGTAATCGCAGCTACAACTATTCCAATTAGGAGACCAATGTCAATGTCAATGAGAATAACTGATAATGTTGTGGCCAACCAGATGATGAGATCCATTTTATTCACTCGCCAATAGAGCTTTAAATCTAGAACCTGCATAAACAGTCCCTTCATAGCGACAATGATCATGGCAGCGAGAACAGACACAGGAAGAGCAGAAAATAATGGACCAATAAACAGCAGAACAAGAAGTAGTAGAAGGGCTGTAAAGAATCCAGAGAAAGTTGTCCGAGCACCCATGGTGCTGGCTAACATCGTACGAGGCGGGGCAGTAGCTGCTGGCATACTCCAAAACCAACACGATAACAGATTTCCAAGTCCATAGGCAATAAGTTCTTGATTAGCATCTACATCATAGCAGTGTTTCTTTGCACAGAGTTTTGCCATAGAAATGGTCATAGCGAAGATGAGAATGGCTATTATGAATGAGTCAATGCCAAAACTACCAGCCTTGTCTAATGGCGGCACAATTGGCTTTGGGATTCCTGATGGAATGTCTCCAACAGGTTTCACCTCCCACATTTCTTCAAACTTTCCAAAATAAGAGATAAGTGTTGCTATGACAACCACAATTAAATCTATTGGCACAGGCATAAACATCTTTTCTTTGAATCTATCATTAATACATTCTTTGACAAGCATCAGTATCACAATGCATATGACCCCGATAATAAAGGAAGCAATATTTGTGTCCGTTATGTTTGTGAAAATGTCTATATATGTGAGGATGATCTTTCCGGCACCTCGATGAAGTGTAGTTGTAATCTGTAGCAGTTTGGGCACCTGGCTGGTGGCGATATGGAAAGCTGCACCTGTGGTGAAACCACTAATGAATGAGTCTGACATGTACATGGTAATGAAACCGAGTCTGCAAATTCCCATCATCAGAAGAATAAGCCCTGCAATGAATGCTGCTCCAGCCGCAAGGGCAGCTTTATACTGAACTGCCAATTCATCTACTGTTTCCAAATATTCAGTTCCATTCAGGCCCCACAAAGAATCATTATTCTCATTGATGACAATTTCAGTGGCATTTTCCTTTGTTACAATCTGCGCTATTAACAAACAGATGACGGCGTTTGTCCCAAATGCCACATGAGGAGATGTACCAAAGATGAAATAAAATGCCACAGGAAAGAATGATGCATATAGGCCATAGACAGGTGTTAGCTGTGAGAGGATTCCAAAGCCCATACCTTGTGGTATATGCATAATTCCAACAGTCAAGCCAGCTAAAATATCTGATACAATATAGTTTCGCCATTTATATGCTCTGATTGTCTCAATCACAGGCACTGCATTGTATGCTACTTTGGCTACATTTTTTGGAGTGAGTTGCTCCTTCACAGTTTCTGTACATGTCCTACGTCTGACAGCATCTTTTGGATAGTTCTGGTGAAATTCATCCACTGTATAAAGACTACGCTTCAAATGAAGGCTCGATTCAGTAGTCATTTTCTGTCATGAAAATCTGAAGCACAACAAAACATGTATTAATATTAACAATAAATTAGAATCATGATTAAACCGTAGCAGTTGCAGTGACATGACAATGGCAGTGATAGACGAGCAGAGAGATGGATGGAAAATCGGGACAGATGGGCGGTAACAATAACATCTACTAAGTTTCAAAAGAATCACAACTAAACTGTAGGAGTTACATTGACAAGAAATGTACTGATGGATAACTATACCGATGGACGGACATGCTGATCGGGAGGATGAAAATGGGAGTGAGAGGTTCTGGTCCTCTCCTGGCTTTGTATTTGCTGGCTCCGAGTAGGGTGAATTCCAAGGCTCTGTGCTGCTGTCGCTTCTTGCATCCTTAGCACATGGCCCAACATGGATCATCTTTGCTGGGCACATTTTACAGACAGCGGTGATGTATTACACATCTTGTATAGTGCATTGTTGGAAATTATGCTGTTTGGCCATCGGTGCATTTGGAGCAGCCAAGCTGTTACAGTTATACAGCATCAAAGATACACAGGTTGCATTGTATAAACGTAGCCTTTTTATTATGGCATCTTTGATCTACGAATCCAGAAGGACTGGAAAGCTATGTTCCCCCATGACGCACCGTACAGCAATGTCAGCAGCACTGCTTTTGCTGACATTGCTGCAAGCCCAGGATTTTACTTTTCCTCTATGGTTCGCCGCCACAAAGTGGATCGTCATTTTCTTTAGTTTCATGCTTTGTAGATAGGCATATGTGAGTGAACTCTGTTTTGGATTCATTCATAAAGAGGTTCTCAATTTTTAGTTTGCTTGCAGCTATTGGGGGTGGGTGTGGGTGTTCTTTTCCACGTCTATGAAGTCCACATCATCGACATATTCCATCTCTAGCGGCATACCCAGTCTTGACATCCATGCCAAGTCTAATTACATATGTCCTCACTCACATTATACCACCTATGCTTAACCCTCTTTTACATTTAATGCCTTTGTAAAATCCCATTTCACCGAGGGGTTATTTGTTAACTATTTTGAAATTAATTTGCCTGGAAACTGTTGCTACCCAAGACAGCAACAACTTCCATTCAAATTGATATCAAAATATTCAACAGCTTTCCTGTAGTTACATTCAAATTGAGATTTAAACGTTTCACTGATGAACGCATTAAATAAACTATATACCTTTTCTTGTAGTCAAAATTTTGTTACTTACCATGAAAATGATTTGACTGAAAGTAATTTCTCACACAAGAACCAGTAACTTACAGCCAAATTGTTTTCAAATGTACATTCTTCAGGAGAAATTCCTTTTTGTTGAGCAATTTATGCCATTAACGCTCTCACTGCTGGAATTCATAGACTACGTCATCGCAATAAGTTTTTTCCATAATACCCTGGGAGCGACGCCATTTTTGAAGGGGCTAATTTAACATTATGAGCAATGTGCCACGAAACCTTAATTACATTTTCTTTACTACATGTATCTTGCAAAATTCATTTGTCATTTTATGTTTTCTGATACTGGGCAGAGCTTTCACAGATTTTCAGATACACGATTTTATGGTTTGAGCTTCAGGGAAAATGTAAACAATGCATTACCAATGACAGTGCTCTTTGCATGTATGTGTGAAACCCCCAACAGAACCCCCTTGCGGGTTGGTCTGTAGTTTTATTAACCACTATAAAACATACTTACCATTCAATCACTACTTGCTAAATCAACTACTCTGCATTTAGCCACCAGATTAAGATTTTTATGCTTGCTTTCATACTTCCATATGCCTATTCCATTTCAATATATACCCTCAACAAGGCTACTGGTAGGGTACACCCCCAGCATATGGCCTGATAGAGACTGGCACCAGTCTGTACTCACTCCTTGGTGACGCTTGTCACTAAGCATGCCCACGCATGCGCATTGGAGTTCAAATAGAAAACAGATTCACTTTTCTAAATTTAAGTGCCAAATATTACAAACAGATTCTCAAATCATTCCCATGCAGGGTGGTTGATGCCGGGTCGTAGTGATTGAACGGTAAGTATGATTTATAGTGGTTAATAAAACTACAGACCAACCTACAAGGGGGGGGGGGGTCTATTGGGGGTTGTTATTACACCACAAAAACATCTATACCGTTCAATCACTACTTGCTAAACCCGTAGATTTGGTCAGTACCCCACTTAAAACCTTTGATGGGTGGAGATTTGAGAATTGTTAAACAAGGATAAAGTTTAAACAAATCATATCCAAATGTTAATAACATAACATAATCTTAATCAATCACACAGTGATTATCAAATAAGGAAAGCTTTAAACTTAAAGAAATAAATAAAACCAAAGAAAACTCTCACCATTTCTCACAGACACAGTCGTAACGAAAATTGCGGGATGTGCTTGGTAAATGGTCTTCAGCTTTTTTAGTTAAAATCGTAATATTACGAAAAAAGGAGGCTGCTGCGAAAGAGGTAGTCATTCCCCTGACATCGTCAGCTTTTACATGGGATAGATTAACTTGTTCAGGAGAAGTAATCTCGTAACAAAGTCTGATGGTCTCACAAATCCATCTGGCAATCGTGGCCTTAGAGACTGGTCTGGCTACCTCCTCTGCGTACGGAACCCATAAATGGGATGGATCAGACCTTTTAAAATCGGTTCGGCGCTTGTAAACCTTTAATGCCCTGACAGGACACCAAAATTTGTCAGATTGCGAAAAGGAAAACAATGATTTTAAAATGATCGGCTTAGATGGGAAATGGTTAGACTGTGTCTTCGATAAAAAATCCCTTCTGGGATATAAAACTAAACCGTCCCCAGATACGATAAATCTATCCTTTTCGGCGGAAAGAGCATGAATTTCTGAACGTCTTCTAGCAGAAGCAGATGCAACAAGAAAAACAGCCTTAAGAGTTAAAAGTTTTATACTAATAGAAGCAATAGGTTCAAAATGGTGGCCTGCCAAAACCTGAAGAACCAAGGCCAAATTCCAGGAAGGTAAAGACTTAGATACTGGAGGACGAATATTGCCCAATCCTCTGATAAAACCATTAAGAATCTTCGTATCCTTGACACCAGCATTCAAAAGACAAGCAAGCGAAGAAGCCAAAGAAAATCTATAACCCCTGACTGTGTTAGCAGATAACTGTAGAAGAAGCAGAGATAGGATAAAAAAATCTAACACCTGGGGAATAAAAAACAGAATCGGGCAAGAGACCAAGGGTCTGAACACCATTCTCCAAAAATTTTTAAGTCGACCCTTGTAAACTCGACGGGCCGACTCCCTCCTGGCAGAATCAATAATTTCCTGAGATCTTGAAGAAACTTTGATCTCAGGGACCCGACCGAGGCTTGATATCCTCCAAACACACAGACTGAAGATTTCTGGGTTTGGATGAAAACACGTGCCCCTTACTTGAGAGACATCTGGGGAGACTGGAAGGAGACGAGGGAAGTCTACCAGGAGATCGAGAAGGTCTATGAACCAGATCCGCTTTGACCAAAAGGGAGCTATCAGGAGAACTTAACAGAACTGGTCCCTGACCATCTTCAAAACCAAAGGAATCAGGATCATTGGAGGGAACGCATAAGCGAACATTCCTGTCCAGGACTGAGACAGGGCATCCACCGCCAGCGCCTGACTGTCCGGAAAAGGAGACATGAAAGAGGAGATCTGGGCATTCAGACAGGTCGCAAACAGATCTACGAGGGGATGATCTATAAGCTTGAAAATTGCTCTGGACCTCGTTCCCCCCTGTCTGTTGATGTAAGAAACCACCGTCGAATTGTCCGATTGAATTAAGACTTTGAAGTCCTTTACTCGATCCGACCATGATAGGAGAGCCTACTTGACAGCCCACAATTCCAAGATGTTGATGTGAGCTGTCGACTCCTCCAGTGACCAAAAAACGGAGACCGGCAGGGAGTCCCAGATGGCACCCCATCCCTCCTGGGAAGCGTCTGTGAAGATAATCACCTGGGGGGAGGACTTGACCAGAGGGACACCCCTCAGAAACAGAACGATCCTTCCAAAAATCTAGATGAGGAATTAAGTGATCTCTTATGGGAATCTGATGATAAATGGAGTGAATTGACTGCTTCCAAAGGGACATTAAATACATTTGAAAGGGTCTTCTCATCAGCGCCGCGCAAGGAATGACGTTCTCGACGCTAACCCTATCACCCCGAGGAAGAATCTTGTTCTGACCATGGAAGAAGTTGACAGAATGTCCATTGCCAATGAAATAGCCTCTACTCTTGGATCTGAAGGAAAAACTAGGCCCTGAGCTAGATCGAAGGAAACGCCTAGGTGCGTGAAGACTTGAGAGGGAACTAGACTTGATTTTTTTAGATTTAAAATCCAACCTAGGCTGCATGCCCGATTGCAAACCTCTGGAATGACTTCTGAAAGAATTGAGGAAGACTGCTTTTATTAACCAATCGTCTATATAAACATGAAGATGGATAGAATGATGGCGCAAGATTCTTTCCATGGCTGAAACTAGACGAGTGAAGAGAAAGGGGGCCGTGGTCAGGCTGAAGGGCATGGCTCAAAATTGCCATACCCGATCCTTGTAGGCAAACCTCATAAAATTTCGGAAAGACGGGTTGATAAGAACATGGAAGTAGGCATCCTTTAGATCTATGGAGGAAGTCCACATCCCTGGATCTAGACTGGCGATGATCTGGGAGATGGTCTCCATTTTGAACTTTGGGGTTAAAATAAGGAGGTTTAACTTCTTCAGGTTGATAATAGGACGCCAACCTCCTGTTTTCTTAGAAACTAAGAAAATGCTTGAGTAGTAGCCCGGGTCTACACTCCAAAGGGGAACCGCTTCTATGGCCTCCTTGATGATCATGGACTCCAACTCCTCTTCTAAGGCCACCAACTTCTCCGGATTTGTAAGGGCTGTGGAATGAAATTTGAGTACTAGAAAAACTGTTGAATATTTTGAAACTAATCCGACCTGAAAAAGGCTGTTGCTACCATCGCTTACCATATGAAGCAACAGCATTTGAAAGTAAAATTAGTTTAAAGTACTGAGCAGATTATCTGATTGGAAATGTATTTGTCATTGCAACATATCAAAGTGGTAAATTATTTTCAAAATATTTAAATTCCTATTTTACATTAGGCATATATCAAAGCTGATGGACATTTTGAAGCTAATTTCACTGGAAACTGTTACATTGTCCCGTGGTAGATGGCGGCTTATCTTGTCATAGGAAGTCAATGCTCTAAGAAAGTCTCTTGAACATTTTGAAAATAATTTCACCGAAAAAAGCTGATACTTATGACAACAATATTATCAGTCAAATTAGTTTCAAAACACTAAACCAATTATTTCTTACAATAAAAATTAATCTTTGTTATCTGACCTGCATGGTTGAAAGGGTTAGAGGAACAAATATGTATCTTATTATTTTGGAAACAAGTTGAAATTTGTTATTGGCAGCAAAAAAATTCTGTCAAATTGATTTTAAAACTTTCAGCAGGTTTTATATTTAATATCTGAAATGGATTCAATTCTGTCAGTAATATACTATCAGTGGTTATAGTGGTATTTTGTTTCTACTATATATCTCAAATTAGTTGACGGACTACATTACAGTTTTTATGATGACATTCATGCACGTATAGTTCTTCATAATAATTATCAGACAAAGTAACTAATGTAACTGAAATGTAACTTTAGTTACATTCAGTAAAATAACTGAAATGTAACTAGTTACATTGCTCAACAAAAGTAACTGTAACTGACATAGTCCAATGTACCTGTAACTGTAACTAGTTACATTTAAATGTAACTGACCCCAGGCCTGTGAACAACGCCCCTCTGTGAAATGTCTTAGCTTTTAAAACACAGACACCTGGACTAGAGGTGTTATTCAAACTCTACATACATGTGCTCAGTACTCTCACTCAGTACTGTACTATATACATTGTATTCTAATGCTTTTTAATGCAACATTTATATAGCAAGGTTTACATGTATCTATAATGATTAGACATGGCATTAACATTTAGTCATATTCGTCAGAAAAAAACTTGGCATTAAGCTATAATTAAGTCAAATGAACTAAAAATAAGATCTGCTGAATGTTGACTTTTTGGACAATAATTTGACTGAAAGATATAACTACCTATTGGCAACAACAATTTTTATTCTAATTGTTTAAAATATTAACGGAGAAGCCAGCCAAAAATGCCTTCTGCACTGGTCTTGAGGAACGATCATATATATGTATGCAGAGACTATTTTTGAATGTCTGATTCCATAACTGAGCCAGTCATTGCATTGTTAAATTAAAAAAAATAATCTCTTATCCTGCAAATGGACATTTGCTAATGATAAATCTAGTTTTTGTTGGCCAATCTTGGGCATTAAAGGGTTAAAACATAACAATGTTGATCTCAAGTAAATATTGGTATGGAATACGAATTGGGCTTAGAATTGATAAAATGGAATCGGAATTGAACTTGTCTGGGTGGAATTGGACTTGATAAAATGAATTGATGTGGAAACGGAATTGAAATTGATCAAATGAATTGAGGTGGAATTGGAATTGATAAAATGGAATTGACTACATCCCTGTACACAAGTTGTGTTTCATTAGGATTAACCAATCCCAAAATATTAGCTTATAAGTTTTGCTAAACGCAACAAGAGATATCAGAAGATACCAAATATCTCGCCATGATATCGCAGAAGTCGGCCTGCCCTGGACTAAATATTCAGTGAAACAATAATGTTCAAGCCATATACATGTACATAATTATATAGAACTAAAGTTATCAGAAAACTTATAGGATATGATGGACAATCGGATAGGATAGGATCATTTTGAAATGAGAATCTACTTGTCAGCGCAAAATACCCATGGTATTACTTTACAGGTAAACAGAGATTTGGAGAATTATTTAAGACTGAACCATAAAGCCTCACTTCCTGGTAGCAGCCTACAGCACTATGACTTGGCACACCAAGTCTGACTGAAAGGCATTTTAGTTCAAACATAAGCAAAATTCAAAACCTGAAAAAAGTAGAAACATTTTCAAAATCAAGTACATTAATATGATGGAGACTACATTAAAAGGAAAGGACCAGGGAACTAACATATGCTTTTAAATGACAGCTTTATATAATAATCAACCTATAGCTACCTGTGAAAGACAGAAATAAATCAGAATAATTAGAAAAAAGCAGCTAAATACCATTTATGTCATTCTGGCGGGAACCAATTAGTGATGCAGCTGGACCTATGCGCTCTGATCTATGCCGATCGAATAAATAATACCCGCTACAGCCGGTCATATAAGCTCAGTTATATTCACGCTAAGCTGATTAGCCACTACGTCCTACAGGCAAAATATTGTCTAGTTTTAAAACAATTTGACTGAAAGATGTTGTTTCCAGAGACAGGGTTGACATTGTCACATGAATTTCACAATATTCAGTAGGCATCATATTGCAAACTTGGAAACCAGCAGTGTATTTTGAAATCATTTTGACCGAAACGTGTTGCTTCAACCACTAAATGTGACTTTCAAATATAACGTTTTCAAAAGGATCAATAGTGATTTAGCAGTAGTACCTCCACATCGGCGCCTATAGAGAATACTATTCATACCACTTACAAAACTATATTCAGGTGTGCTTTATATTAGGGTAGGGCTATGCTGTATACCTACACACACACACCACAGTTTACACACAGTGGAGTGCGAAACACTGGCAAAGTCCCTAATTGGCTCCACGTTAAGCGCTCCTATAGTTATTAAGTGCTTTTCCTCAATCAATCCTATTTAATTTCCATTTTTTATTCACAGCATTTGTTATTTCCCTTTTCCCCGCCTTTAAGCAGCCTATAGAGCAAATTAAAACATTTGATCTAAATTGGATGAGTCTGCTGATTAAATTGTCATTTGAAACAAGAGGCCCAAGGGGCCTGTATCGCTCACCTGCAGTTATTGGCCACTGGCACAACCGAACAATATGAGATGACCACTGGAAAAATGTACCAATCAAATTTCTATGAAGAAGGTTTAGCCAAGTTTGACTAAACTTGGCCCAGTGTTTAATAAGTTGTCATCATTTTCTCAGAAATTTGCAGAAAATACCAGATGTCCACCAAAAAAGCAAAATTTTGACTGATTCATGGCAGACCTGTTGTTTTGACATATCTCCATTGTACAAACTGCAATAGCCTTTAGTCCCTAATCATATCTCCCAAATTTTTTCCCGACTCGTCCAGCAATTCTGGAGAAGTCGTTTTCTAGAAAACAAGGTGATCCGGGATGGCCGCCGAAATATTTGGCCAATCAAGTTTCCTTGAACAAACTTGGTTACGCTCTTACCCGAACTGATATTTCATGAGTTTGAAATCCCCCAAACGGTTTTGGAGATTTTTAGACATTTATAAAAATTGACCAAAATCCTAGATGGGCACCAGCAAAATTGGCCGATCGCCTTCATTTTAACAAACATAGATCTCTATGCCCTTAGAATGCTTCCTGCCCAATATACTTGAAACCGGTCCAGTGGTTCTCAAGAAGACATTTTATTTAAATTTCCCATTGCTTTAGTATGAGAGCTTTTGGCAGAAAAACGATCGAAGATAGCTGACAAACCGTTTATCTGGCAGTTTTGAAAGTTGTAAATTTGAAATCAGAACACCCAACAACATATATAAAACCAATTTCGGCCTCAAAATCCATCAAATAAAAAAACCAAAAACCCAATATGGCCGCCACCATGTGACATTTTAATTGGCCCATGCCAGACATGTTTTTGATGGATCAACTTCCCGTGAACAAACTTTAATAGCCCTTAGTCATCCCTAATTATATCTGCCAATTTTGGCTTGATCCATTTATCGGTTCTGGAGAAGTTGTTTTCACGAAAACTAGGTCATCCAAGATGGCTCCCAAACTATTTGGCCAATCAAGTTCCTTTGAACAAACTTGGTTCAGCTCTTCCCCATGATAATATTTCATGAATTTTGAATCGATGTCCCAAGCGGTTTCGGAGAAGATTTTTAAAGATATTTCAAAACATCGGCCAAAATTCAAGATGGACGTCAGCCAAATTGGCCGATCGGGTTTGCTTGAAGAAAGTTGAATCTCTATGCGCTATGGATTGTTCCTACAAAATATAATCGAAATCGCCCCAGTGGCTATCGAGACGAAACGTTTTAAATTTCCCATTGCTTTAGTATGGGAGCTTTTGGCGGGAAAACGATTCATGATGGCAGCCAAACCGTTTACTCGACAGTTTGAAATCAGAATACCCCAAAATATACACAAAAACCAATTTCGGTCTCAAAATCCATTAAATAAAAAAAAATCCAATATGGCCGCCAAACACGATACATTTTGCTTGGCCAACGGCGGCCATATTTTTTGTTTTTTCCAAAAGTATGTCATCCAAGATGGCCGCTGAACCATTCGGTCACTAAAGTTCACTTGAACAAACTTGGCTTATCTCATTTCCTAGATGATGTTTCATGAGCGGTTTCAGGGAAGATTAAAAAATATATTTCTAAAAATCAGCCAAAATCCAAGATGGCCGCTGGCAAAATTGGCCAATCAGCTTCATTTGAACAAACTTTAACCCCCATGCCCTAAGGATTGTTCCTGCCAAATAAGACATTTGAAATTTCCCATTGCTTTAGTATGGGAGTTTTTGGCGTGAAAATGATACAAGATGGCTGCCAACCGTTTATCCGCCAGTTTCGAAAGTTGCAAATTTGAGATCAGAATACCAAAAAAAACATACAAAACCAATTTCGGCCCCAAAATACATCAAATAAAAAAATCTGATACAGCCCCCAAACACACTATATTTTGATTGGCCCAGTGAACAAACTCTAATGGCCCTAATCATATCTGCCAAATTTCGACCCGATCCCTTCAGCGGTTCTGGAGAATTCGTTTTCGCTAAAACAAAGTCAACCATGATGGCTGCCGAACCATTTGACGAATCAAGTTCCCTTGAACAAATTTGGTTCAGTTCTTGCCCTAGATCATATTTTATGAGATTTGCATCGATCACCTAAGAGGTTTCGGAGATTTTTAGACGTTTCCTAAAATTGGCCAAAATCCAAGATGGCCGCCAGCCAAATTGGCCGATCGGGTTCATTTGAACAAACTTGGATCCCTATGCCCTAAGAATGCTTCCTGCCAAATATAATTGAAATCGGCCCAGTGGTTCTTGAGAAGTCGTTTAAAGGAAAAGTTGAAGGACGACGGATGGACACACGACGGACGGGCGCCACGGCATAAGCTCACTTGGCCTTTCAGGCCAGGTGAGCTAAAAACATTAACCACAGCATAATAAGCAGAACCTGGATACATATTAGCGCTAAAACAAGACGCCCAAGGGGCCTGTATCACTTACCTGCAATTATTGGCCGCTGGCACAAATGAACAAAATGAGATGACCACTGGAAAATTTACCCATCAAATTTCAAGGTTTATACAAATTGTACTAAAATTGACCCAGTGGTTAATTAGTTCTTTTCATGATTTTCTCAAAAAATTTGCAGAAAATGCCAGATGTCCACCAAAAAGAAATTTTGATTGATTCATGGCAGACATATTGTTTTGACATATCTCCATGGAACAAACTCTAATGGCCTTTAGTCCCTCTAGAATCGAATCACCCAAATTTTGTCCCAACCCATCCAGCGGTTCTGGAGAAGTCATTTTCGCGAAAAATAGGTCATCCAAGATGGCCACCAAACCAGTTGGCGAATCAAGTTCCCTTGAACAAACTTGGTTCAGCACTTACCCGAACTGATATTTCATGAGTTTGAAATAAATCTCCCAAATGGTTTCGGAGATTTTTTAGACATTTATAACAAGAGGCCCAAGGCCTTGGGCCTGTGGCGCTCACTTGGACCATTGGCATTTAAACCATTTGCATTTAAATAGACATGAAGGATGATTTTTGGAAAATCCAAGATGACAATCAAAAAATTGCCCAATCAAGACTCTCGTTTAACATGTTGAAGCCTACCATCATACGATCGTTCCACCCAGGTTATGTTGAAATCAGGTTATTGATTGAAGGAAGGAGTACCGTTTTAAATGGTTCCGGAAAACTTTCAGAAAATCAAAGATTCATGCCAAAACATTGACCTATCGAAATTCCAAATAGACTTTCTAGAGGCTACGACAACAGGATCCTTCCATCCAAAATTGGTTGAAATTGCCCAAACAATTAATGAGGAGTAGCATTTTATATGAATTCCCATTTATAGGAAAACCTACACAAGCTCTGAAGCATAGCACTTTAGGGGCCTTCCAGCCGAGGTTGCTTGAACTCGTTCAAGCGGTTAATGAGGAGTAGCCGTTTAACTGATTTCCCAAAATTTTGCCGGAACAATGGACCAATCAAAATTCTGTATACAAGTTCTGGAATCTACCAGGCTAGTATCCTTCCGGCCAAGTCTGGTTGAAATTGCTCAAGCAGTTAATGAGTAGCATTTTAAACGATTTCCCGCCATTTTAAAAATAAAATCCAAGATGATTGCCGGAAAAATGTACCGATCAAAATTCTGTATACAAGCTTTGAAACCTACCAGCCTGTGTATCCTTCCAGCCAAGTCTAATGAGGAGTAGTGTTTTAAATGATTTCCTGCAATTCTTTCGGAAAATTCAAGATGGCCACCGAAAAAAATTGACCAATCAATTTGTTCTGTATACAAATTCTGAAGCCTACCCCCATAGGGTTCTCCCAGCTAAATTAGGTTGAAATCTGCAAAGTGGTTAATGAGGAGTAGCGTTTTAAAGCAAAAGTTGACGGACGGACGGTCGCAATGCCATAAGCTCACTTGGCCATTCTGGCCAGGTGAGCTAAAAATCAATCAAAATCCAATTGGCCGATCGACTTTGTTTTAACAAACATGGATCTTGATGCCCTGAGAATGCTTCCTACCAAATATACTTGAAATCCGCCCAGTGGTTCGCGAGAAGACATTTTAAATTTCCCATTGCTTAGTTAACTTGTTTGAGCATTGAGTTCCTCTCTCTATGTAGGGCATATCAGAGTCCTGCACTGATTTTCTCGATTTCTTGTTTCAGGTCCTTGGCAGACCTGCCTACCCCCTATAAACTCAATCAGTAGTTTCCAATTATAAAAGAATGAAAACGTACGAATTAATGAAAATTAACAAATTTGACACGCCCCTCACATTTTTAAGACCTAGAATTATTTTAACACTAATAATTTCTTAGGAAAGACTATTTTTTTTAATACTTCACTGGAATTACTGGCTAATTTAGCATTTTACAGGATTGAACCGGCCCACCACCCACCCCACTTCAACCCTATCCACAAACAAAGAAAAAAAATTAGAATATCTTACTTAGTTGAGCACCCAATTTAACCCTCAAATTTGGATATCATTACTTTACCACATACCAGTGAAGAATATTTCCATTTCCCCATGATTCGGGAATTGTTCCCCGAAATTTAACTCACTTTTACAAACAATGGATCTTTCCTAATTTTTTAAATAAATATTATTCAATTGTGATATGTTCAAGGTATGTATCTTGGATGTAAGTACAGCTATTTACGTAGTTTAGTGATGTCAGACTAGCGGTAACTGGGACACAATCTAAACTTCCTAACTAATGTAGAAAGTCTCGCTGCAGTTACAGCATTCTGCCAGACTGGCAGGATTTCATGTTTGTTGACATTTTATGAGAAATGGCAGGTATTACCCAACACGATGAATATATATATATATATATATATATATATATATATATATATATATATATATATATATATATAATATATATATATATATATATATATATATATATATATATTATATATATATGAGCTGAGTGTGGGAGACAGCCTAGCTCAGAGTATTGATTACAATAAGAAATCTAAGTTTATCTAACTAAATAAACAATACTTGTAGATGTACATGTACACGTACCCGCAGTTTGGTAATCTAAGCTTAGATCTCTTTTTAAATCAATATTCTGATAGGCTGAGAAGTAAAGGCAGTACAATGGATTTGTATTGTATGTCACAATATGTACAGTATGCTAATACATTGTATATCAGTTTAAGTAAAACATTCATGACATGAAAGTTTCTTAATATTTTGAAACTATTTTACTGGAAGTTGTTGTTGTAGTCTCTACTGAAAATAGTTTCTAAAAATTCAAACAACATTGCTTGTGCAATAAATAGCAGATATGCCATGATGTACCCATATTGCTTATATGCTCTCATACATCAACCTGTATTAGAGATGGACTTCTATATTAGCCCCTATAATTAATATATCGAAGATATTTAGTTTAAAATTTACCAGTTTTGATGAGTATTTCCCGGTGTTTGCGGCTTTTTTTAGTATTTCACGGGGTGGTATTTACTGGTATTTCTTTCTGATTTTCTGGATTGTCCCTATTTCTTCGTATCATACACCAATTGTTGAATCCCAGCGTATGATCACACCCTTTCTTGTGTTAAAATTTGAGCAAAATCGGACCAGTAAGGTTTCAGAGATATCCCTAGATTTAGACGCGTGCGTGCATGCGAGGGTAACATAAACAACAACGATCATTGGCCAAGTAAAAGACAAACTTGTTGTTGTTATAAATAAATAAACAACGAAACAAAGAAGATGAGACACTTGTTTACAAAACCAAGGCAAACATCATATCAATCAGTGTGAGCTATCAATTCCATTTCATGCCATATGGTAACTATATAGTGTCTATATACATATTGATGTCTTTGGATGTTGTTGTGGACTTAGGCTTGTTCAGCCCGTATGTCCGCCTCTTCATTTTCCTCTGACTTATACCACGGATGCACGTGACTTCCAGGCATTTTGTAGTCCGCAGTAAAGTCATACTTAATTTCTTGATCTTGCTAGAATCGATCCAGTCCTACCTCAAAATTTAAACACTTATGTAGCTGCTTTTTATTACCTCAAACATGTTGTCTGTCACCTCCGTGTCAAACACTCCCTTCAGGATTTTGTACAATTCAATCATATCACCTCTCAGTCATCTATATTTGAGCATTGGCAGGCCACGCTTCCTTAATCTGGCTGGGTAATTTAACTCCTTCAGCGTGGGAACACACTTTGTTGCCCGCTTCTGTACATTTTCAACCACCATGGTTTCCGTCTTACTCTGTTGACCGCACACACTGACTGCATATTCAAGATGTGGCCTCACCAATGCTTTGAATAGGTACGTGAATATTTCCTCATCAAGATATGTAAACGTTCTTCTTATTATCCCCATAATGATGTTTGCTTTGTTCACTTGCGCTTGCCTGTGTGCCTTAAATGATAGGTTGTTGTCGATGACTACACCAATATCTTTTTCTTTATCCACAAACTCAAGTGCCACACGCTCTCCATTTTGTTTATATAAATGATAATCTCTCTTTATTTCCTCCTTGTGTTTTTGGCTCTGTATTGTACTTTACATTTGTCTGGATGAAACCTCAATAGCCATTTAGCTGTCCAGTTCTGAAGAGCATCTACATCTTTTTGCATCTCCTTCTCATCATCAACACCCTGTTTTTCTTTGTATATCTTGGTATCATATGCAAAGAGATATGATGCTGCCATCACTATGTCTGGTAAATCGTTTATGTAAAGGACGAACAATACCGGGCCCAATACACTACCCTGTGGAATGCCACTTGTCACAAGCCTGCTTTCGGACGAAACTCCATTGACAACTTGCTGTGACAGGTCAAGGCATGTTGAAAAGGATGACGTCTGTGACTTTTACTTCAAATTGTCGGCAGAGAAATTAGAAATTATCTCACACAGCAAGGACAGGTAGATATCTTTTTGCTGAAAACACTTGTTCATGATCATCTTATATCATCCAGGTTTTCATGCTGAAGATAAAAAAACCTATTTATGGTTAATAAAAAGAAATTCACACAGTAAAACCTGCCTATAATGGACACCCTAAATGCAACACCAAAATGATACCGAAGACAGGTGGTCATTTTAACTAATGAACATCAAGGTCATGTCCCCCAAATCATATGGCCATTATAGACCGATTCCAGACAACATATTTTAGTGCAATTTTGATAACATTATTACATAATTTTGCTACGGAAATTGTTTTGTTGTCAGGATTTAAACACACTTGTACAACCAAATTTGTTTACAAGCCAACATATCTTAGCCATTTAAAATTGTTCCAACATTTTGATTATCAATTTCAGGCCTATATAAACCTTGCTCACCGACTCTCTAGGTATCTACTTCATTCTGGACGGACATATCTGAGCTTACCAGGATAATATGTAATATGATTACTGTCAATGAATAATGCCAACCAAACAAATAAACAACTGTAACTAAACAAAGTACAAGCACTAGTAATATAATACTAACACAACTCCAGAGGCAATAACAAGCCAAGGGCTTATGCCTCGTAAAATGATGATGATGATGATGATGATGATGATGAATACACTAGCCATCTCCGCCCAATTTACTAGCCATCTCCGCCCACTACTGGCCATGCCTGCTCACTACCAGTGCCATTACAGCACATTTTTTAGCGGGCGCAAATGGACGGGTGGAAGTGGTGAAGGGCAGAGATCATTGTAAATCTTTCCACCCAGTATTTCCCGCACGGGGAAATTGCTGCCAACACTGCATGGTGACTGTTTAAATAAGGAGTTATCAACATTTATTCGAAATATTTACACCATATTACTGTTATGTTTCAGTATTAAATCCTTTAACATGACCATTCAACTTTAAGACATTTACTGGAGCATGAAGGAAATTTAAATTTCCCTTTCTCCGAGATCTAACAATACTCACCATTCTGTTACTTCTGATATACAGCTGGCCCTAACAGCTGGCTCTAGGACTATAGACTTAGAAAGCTTTACCGACTCCTTGGAACCGGGTACTCGGCTCCCAACTGCTGAGTACCCGTCTACCATAGAGCTCATATTGTTTGCATAGCCACCAAACAAGAGAAATCCATGGCTTGCCTCCGTGGGGCTGGGAGGCTGGGTCTGTAACAGAATGGTGAGTATTGTTAGATCTCGGAGAAAGGGAAATTAAAATTTCCTTCATTCTCCTTCGATCAATACTCACCATTCTGTTACTTCTGATATACACCAGATTTGGTAAGTAACCTGGTGGGAAGGGTCAAGCCATAAATGCTACTTTTGCCCCTTGGAGAAAGAGTTAGACTTAAAACTTGACTAACGGAGACCTAAAAAGGACCGTCAAGTTAACGGAACCGAATCACATTCGCATCACTGGCCCCCCCCCCCCCCCCCCCTTTTTTCTCCTAAGAAAAGGGAGAGAACTCACGAACATGCATCTTGCCTGAAAACACAAATATGCCAAGAGGGTTAACTGCTCTTTGCATATACACATGTATTAGCCTGGGAATGAGCATGAATATATAAGATGAATGGACATGATATATAGACATAATACAAAAAACTCTCAATCTTGAATTACCTCATGATAAATGGACTCCAGACGTACCGCCTCCAACCACTTGTCCGGCCATCAGTGACACAATCTGGCTGTCATCCTCTCGCTCGACCATGTCTGCTTTCAAATTCTTTTCTTACCAAAGTGAAAAAAGGGAGAAGAGCAGTGTGGTCACTTAACTATCGTTTCAAAACAGCTAAGGCGAGTGGATTGGCTGAGTCTGACACATCCCTCATATAGTAATCTGTGAATGAGGACTCAGTGCCATTGTGCAACGGCCATGATGTCCTCTAACGGAACCAGGGTTGGCAAGTTTTGGACACTAGTGGTTTAAACCGCGGTTTAAACCATGGTTTAAACCGTCCGCCCAAAATAGGTTTTGGACACCTTAAATTGTCCAAAACTGTCCAAAACCTAAAATATTGGTATAAAAAATATTTTTCTGAAATGTAATTTTCTTAAAACAACTATATAGCATTTAGACACATACAGGTACATGTACATATTGATGGATGGTTATCTACATGTATTTTTGGATACTTTATTGCTATATAATAATAATAATAATCTAAAAGGACACATATGATTTCAATAAATTAGGAGTCTTATTTGCTTCTTTCTATAATCCATGGGTTAATTTTTTCCAACTTTTGTTTGTCTTAAATGTTTTAACTCTGTATATTTCGACCAGTTGTGTTAAACCCACAGAAACCCTATTTAATCAATAATGTAAACATATTAGACTACCTATGTACAGCTAGATGTTTATATTATTGAGAACTGTCTCTGTGTCTAAATCTATTTCTTGCAAAATGTTCATGGCCTATGGAAGAATCTTAAACTCATAGAGAAAATATAGTCTGCTAAGATGTTGTTTCAACAATTAACTGATGACCCTTGCTCTCTAAGGCTATTTTAGAATGCACTACTCAGTACACACATTAGCTATGTTTATCATAAGATCTTATGCAAATTTGGGATTAAGGCATTAAGCTGATAGAATATAAATTAGATTCTTCATGTTTTCATCTATCCTCAGTTAATGCTAGATATCAATTAGACAATTAGTAAAAAGATATCCTTGTGCTACATTAATCTTTGAATTCTTCTGTTGTCCTGAATATTTATGTGTTGATGGTATTTGAAATAGTTAATATGTATTTCAAAGGTGGTAGGCCTAAGGATCCAATTTGGAAGCACTTTTTGGAAGTTAAGATTAATGGCAAACAAATGGCTAAGTGTAGAGAGTGTGAGTACACAGTTGTCAACAAGGTAGCAAGGATGAAAATACACTATGAGAAGCATGAGAAGTCTACTGAAAGTCCTGTTGAACAGGCTGATACACAGTGCAGACACACATATCAGCAAAGACATCAAGATTTTGAAGGTAAATAAAATTAATGCTTAACCCCTTGCCCTCTAATGTCAATAATTAAAAATTCTATATTTTATTGTGACTATAACAAGGAAACTGTTTTTCATTTTTCAACAATTTTGTTGGGCGATGACAAATTTGTTGAAAATAAAAAACCAGTTTATCTTTTAATTTTATTTGAAAAATGTTTTTTGTTGACATTGGAGTGCTAGGAGTCCAATATATCTAATACATGCCTTAACCCTTTCACCGATGAATTCCTCAGCTATCATTTTCAAGGACACTATGCGGGAAAACTGCAGAATATTTTGAAACTAATTTGACTGGAAAACAAATTTACTCGTGAAATGACTGCCGCTTTTACTAAGCCAGTCATTTCAGTGAAAAATTTTCTAAAATTTGTGCTAAGTTGTGTTTAAAAGTCATAATGTACAATGTAGGTAAGGTTACTATTCACTGTAATTGTCTTGGCCGCATAGGGGTAATCAACAGGATGTCTCACCTTTAGTTCAGATACAGGAGTTAATTATTCTCTTTGCCATGCTTGTAATAGAGCCAGGTCTGATAATCTCTGATAACCACAATCACATGCTGAGCCTCTTTACAATTCAATGGTATAGGTGTGATAATTGGCCTGTGAGGGCCTTGGCTTAAGATTAGAAATAACACACAATGATCTGCTTAACCCTATACTTTCTGCAACCCAGGGTTTTCAGAAATACTCTTGCCTGAATACCTTTACTACAGTAATATTATGAAAACAATTTGGCATAGCACACTAACACCCTTCAGATAGACTGATGCAAACAGTCAAACTAATATTCAGCAAGTCCCAAAGTTTTGAAAATAAATAAAAACATGCATTTATTTGACAGAAGGGTGGTCTATCTTTAACTCTATCCATTCCAAATTTTAAATGTATTGAATTATGACATAAAATTAATTACTTTTGAAAATTCAACATAGGAATGACTGATTTTGTTGCAATGCCAGTCATTTCAATGTAAATTTTTAAAAAGATTATCATATCTTGTCCCCAAATGGCTTGGACCAGGTAGGGTGTATATCTACATTTGGCTTATATAGCACATGTAATATCCCTTTTCTTTGTTTCAGCTGGGCAAACCATCAGCTGCACCATGCACAAAGCGACTAAGAGAAGAATTGCCATCACAATCAGCACCACCCTCACCAACCTGTCCAGTTCAATTCTCAATTCAACCCGATCTGAGCCGACATTGTATCACTACCACCTCAGCGATGAAGTCAGCAATAGATATAGAAGTCGCGAGGTTGTTTTATGCTTGTAACCTTCCATTTTCAATGGCTGAACATCCGCAGTTCATAAAAGTTGTTAGTATGCTACGCCCAGGATATAAACCCCCTTCACGTAAACTGATTGGTGGAAAGCTTCTAGATGCTGTGCATGATCAGGTGACAGAGGATATGAAGGTGATTCTTGATGGCAAGACAGCAACATTAGTGGAGGATGGGTGGAGTAACATTCACAATGAACCTATCATAGCATCCTGCTTGCAAGTAGAAGGAAAGAGCTTCTTCCTAAACAGCTTTGACACTGGTTCTATGACTAAAAGTGCTGAAAACTGTAAGGTGAAGTGTCAAGAGACAATACAATATGCTAAGACAAAATACAACTGTACAGTTAAGAGCATTGTCACAGATAATGCAAAGAACATGGAAAAAATGCGTGATGGTTTGAAGGCTGATGACAATGATCTTATTGTCTATGGCTGTTCTGCACACTGGCTAAACTTACTAGGGCAAGACATAACACCGGATACGCTAATTAAGCATGTAGTTGAGATTCAAAAAATATTTCAGGAATCACCACAAGCCACTATCCTGGCTCTCGGAATGTATTGGTAGTGTTAAGCCACAGCTTCCTTGTGACACTAGATGGAAGAGTCAACTCGTGTGTATTGACTCCTTCATTCACAACCGTCCACATTTCATGAAAATTGTACAAGACCATGAAGGAGAAATAGATAATTCTATTGTCAAGAAGATAATGGACTTTAACCTGTTTAGAAATGCAAGAGACTTAGCCGAACAACTTCGGCCAATTTCAATAGCAATTGACACTTGTCAGAGTGACACATCAACACTAGCCGATGCATGCCATGTTTGGCTTGAATTACTAAACAACACTCTGCTAGAACCACACAAGAAAACTCTGTTAGCACGTTTCAGCAAGGCAATCCTGCCAGAGCATCTTGTCGCATACACATTACATCCAAAGTTTCAGGGCAAGATGCTGGTAGCAAAACAGTTTGAAGAAGTGAACAATTGGATAATAGCTAAGAACCCTAGCTTTATAGCAAAATTTATTGCATACCAGGCTAAAAGCAGCCCATTTCCTGCATCATATTTCTGTGATGCTGCAGTTCAAGTGCCTTCAGTGACATGGTGGAAGGCCTTGAAAACACTAGGTGTGCCAGGTGATTTTATTGATATGGCTATTCAGCTGCTTGAAGCACCAGCATCATCAACATCGATTGAGAGAATTTTGAGCAATTTTAGCTATATCCACACTAAAATCCGTAATAGGCTTGGAGTAGAGAAAGCGTCAAAGCTAGTGTTTTGCTACAGGATGTTGAGAGGGCTGTCTGATTTGGACTACTAATTAAACCTAATTAAGCCTTTTAAGTTTTAATTGTATGTATTTGATAAAAATGTAATAATAACTCATATAATAAATGGATTTGTTTAATATAGTGCTTTTGATGCAATCTCTGATTTCTTGTTATTTTTTAATAGGATTATGATGCATAAGAGTATGGTGATATGGCCAACATAGTTTTGGACTGGTTTAAACCATTTTAGACAGGTTTTAGACAGGTTTTGGACAATGTCTGCTCAAAGTTAGTTTTGGACTGTCCAAAACCCAACCCTGAACGGAACACCACTGTCAAGGGCGGTCGAGGCGGCTATTCCTCTAACATCGTGTGCCCTTGCGCATTGCACCTGGTGCCCAGTCGCCATCTCATGAGTAGTCTGAATGCATTCGACTACCCAACGAGATAGTATCCATGGATGCGGCGTAATAAGGCTTCTTATGGCAGATCCATAGATGTCTATCGTTCGACCGTAACGAGTCTGTCTGTTTCCTGTACTTAGTCAAAGCATGGACCGGGCACCAAACCTTGTTAGTTTTGGTATTATGATCGGTTTGCCGGGATATCTCAAAGATTGATTCTTTGACATAAACTCTGCTCTTGGCAGAAAACGCAGACCCTCTCCGGAGACAATAAATTGGTCCCTCTCTGCCGAAAGCGCATGGATCTCACTGTGCCTTCTAGCTGAGGAAGCTGCCAATAGAAAGACCGCCTTTAGAGTCAAATGCTTTAGACTAGCCGAACGCAACGGTTCGAAAGGGTGCTTGGCCAGTACATTAAGCACTAAAGATAGACTCCAGGCTGGAATGACTACCGGTTGTCTCGGTCGGAGATTGCTCATTCCCTTCACCATCACATTTAACTGGGCCACCTCTGGACTATCCCTGTTGCCTAGACAAGGGATAACTGATGCCAAAGCTGACTTGTATCCAGCAATTGTGACGGGAGCTAGTCCTGGAAAGAACAGCTCACAGAGAAAGTCTGCTATTTGCTGAATAGTGGATTGAAAGGTATCAATACCCTTTTCTTCACACCAGTCTGCAAATCTGTTAACCTTGTTGTTATATGACTTGAAGGTTGACCTCCTTCTCGCAGCTGCGATGAAATCAGCAGCTTGTTGAGAAAAGCTTTCCGACGTGGAACGTTGTTTGATAACATCCACGCAGTCAATTTGAACATTTCGGGACGCTCGTGTAGGAAGCGTCCCTTGGCCTGGGAGATTATGGTCGGAATCTCGGGCAACTGCACTGGGTTTTCCACCAGCAGATCTAGCAGATCCGTGAACCACGCCCTGCTGGGCCAATACGGCGCTATTAGCAGGACCAGACACGGTTCCTCCCTGATCTTCACCAATACCTCCGGCAGAAGAATGGTGGGTGGGTACGCGTAAGCGTGCATCCCCATCCAGCTTATCGCCAGAGCGTCTGTATCGACGGCATTTGGATCTGGAATCGGCGAGACATAAGTCATGATTTGAGCATTTTCCCTTGTGGCGAACAAGTCCACGTTGGGTTTGCCCCAATGCTCGAAGATCCTTCGTAGAACTGGAGGGTTGAGGGACCATTCTGTTGGCAGAATTCTCTATCTGCGAGACAAAGCATCCGCCAGAATGTTCAATCGCCCAGGAATGTGAGCTGCTTACAAAACAACCGAGTAATTCCTGCACCATTGAATCAAGTGCCACACTTTGATACACAGTGTGGGTGACCTGGTCCCGCCTTGGCGATTTATGTATGATACTACCGTCGAATTGTCCGATCGTATCAATATCACCGTGCCTCTGACCATTGGAAGAAACAGTTCCAACGCCAGTTCCACTGCCATCATTTCCAACAGATTGATATGCAGCTGGCTCTTCTGGAGAGTCCATGTGCCCAAGACCTGGTGTTCTCCCAGGCAGGCCCCCCCACCCCTCCAGCGATGCATCCGTGTACACGGACAGCTGGCTGGGGGTGGTGTAGGTGCAGCGAAACCCCTACTAGGAGATTCTGACGCTTTTTCCACCATACAAGATGCGACATCATTGGCTCCAAAACTGGCACCAGTTTTGACAGGGGTTCTGTTCTCTGTTTCCACAGAGACATCAGATACAACTGGATAGGTCTTCGCATTAGAGCAGATGGAGACCATCATGCCCAGTATCTGAAAAAACCGCCTCGCCTGAATGTGGTTTCCCACTCGAAAACTCTTGAGGATGGCTAACAGAGACACCACTCTGGGCTCTGACAGGTAAACCCTGCCCTCCTCGAGATCGAATCGCATCCCCAAATAAACGAAATGTTGAGTGGGTGTCAACTCGGATTTCTCCTTGTTGACTATCCAGCCTAGATCTGAAAGTAACTTCAGAGTCAGAGCAGTATCCACGTCCAACCTGGCTCCCGTATCTGCTTTGATCAGCCAATCGTCTATGTAGGTGTGTAGTGCCACGCTCTCTTTTCTGAGAAACGCTGTCACCGCAAGGACCACTCTTGTGAAAACCCTTGGAGCTGTCGACAGGCCAAACGGGAGAACAATAAACTCCCATACTTGATTCTGAAACGCAAATCTCAGAAACCTGTGACAACTCCTGTTCATTGGAATGTGGAAATATGCATCTTTCAGATCGATCGATACACACCACATTCCCTTCCTCAATCCTGCCATTACCGACCTCGGCGTTTCCATCTGGAACCGAGGCGTATGGATAAACCAATTTAATGGCCTGAGATTGAGTACGAGTCTCCATCCCCCTGTGCTCTTGGGGACAAGGAACATATTTGAATAGAAGCCTGGAGTGTTCTGGTTTGCTGGTTTTATTGCTCCCTTCAGAAGCAAACCTGACACTTCGTTTTGAATGGCTTCTAACTTGTCTGGTTCCCTTGGTACGGGTGTCCAGACAGGTGCCAAAGACAGATTCTGTGGCAGAAAGTCCCACCACTCCGGCATGTATCCCTGGGATAACCATCCCAGGACCAGACTGTCTGACGTCACACCTCGCCAAACCTCAACGATACGCATGAGCCTTCCACCCAGTATAGACGCCTCGACGCCTAACGGGGTTGTCCGGCTCGCGGTCCACTCCACCCCCTCTCTTAACGAGAGAGAGAGAGCGAACCATTTCGGTCTTGGCTCGGCAGGTCTAACTGGCACCGCTGTTCCTGTCGCAAAGGTGCCATCCAGGTGGATACGAAGGGAGCTCTCGTACCCTCAGGTACGATCCGCTCCCTTGTTTCCACCCTTTGAGGACTTACCCTTCCCTTTCCCGCCTCTAGGGCGATCAGGAGCAACATTGGGGAGGGTAGGGGCCTCCACAACCTTCCTGGCTTTCTTCGCCGGCGGCGGCTGAGAAAAGCCAGACGAAGAAGCAGCCGCACTAGGCTTAGCTTTTGCCTTGCCCATATGCTTCTTCTGCTTCTTAGAAGGTTGAACAGTCAACGGCTTCCCTACAGCCCCTAGTGCGTGCGCTTGCCGCACTAGCTCCAGCTTTAAGTTTACCACCAACCGATTCTGCGCAATGCTAGCAGTGTCCTCTAGGATGGCCCGCGCCTGGCCACCGAAGATGCTAGGACCTGTCAGGGGCGTCCCAAGAAGACACTCCCTGACAGCCGTAGCCGGACGCATATGGTCAAGAACCATTTGCCTCCTGGACTTAGTAACACGCGCCTGCACCCTTGCCAGTGCGTCCATAGACAGCACCTGGCCGTCATTGACGCATGAAAGCGCCACAGGGTGGCCTGCCCCGCTTCAGCCCACACCGACTGAAGAAGGCGATAAGAGTGGTTGACAGCACTCATAGCTGCCCTCACACCCTCATCACATAGGGACGGGACTTCCTCATGGTGTCCCTGGGATTTGTCCACCAGTGCCGGACTGGGGCCACCCGCTCCAGCACTCTGGACACCCAGAACCCATCGGTCATCCTCGGTAACCGATGGTACCACACCATACCTGTCGTATTCCCCCCGTGGAATACGACACCTCGCCCGCACCTCCCTGGAGGCCGCAGGGAGCTTGCCCTTGGTCATGAGCTGCTTACTATAAATAGCCTCTAGCAACTCGATAAACCGTGGATCCAGTCCAACGGACTGGATCCGGGCTGCGGGCAAGATCCCCGTCCTAATCGATGCAACCGACAGACGGGGCGCATCCTCCTCGGCCGTGGCCGAAACCACAGATGGGTCCACCCTGCCTAGCCAAGCCAGAGCCTCAGACCAGTCTACTTCCGAGGACACACCTGTGAACACGTCACCCGTTGACGCGTTCACGGACCTACCAGCCACAGCCTCCCGGCTAGGAGCCGCGGCTGACACGCCAGGAACTCCGGTACCATACGGTTCCGCCACCACCCCATGGAACACACCAGTGCATGGAGTAGGCCTGCACGGAAAACCGTGCGGACCCATAGCAGACACGGAACCGTGGCCAGACACGGGCGCCAACGGCACCCCACGTCTGACCGCCGGACCAGGCGAGTACCACGCCTGGCCCGGCACACCCGCCACCTTGTCGGCTGGCATCAAACCAACCATCACGGGACCGGTGCCCGGTACCAGATTGGCCTCAACCACGGACGGAGCCGCTGCCCTGGCTTGCGCCAAGCCAGACAGATGGAGGATGGCTCCGTCCAGGACAGAATCGACCTCCATATTCTCCACCCGTGGCATCACAGGCCGCAGCAACCTCTCCTTCTCGGCCTCCTCGTCTTCAGACCCCGAAGAGTCGTCACTAGACGAAGAAACCGTGGAGCCGTCCTGGTGGACGGCTCCCAGGCCTGACGGACCGGCCACCGCTACTGGACCACCCGGAGGTGGCCGCAGAGAGACAGAACCCATCAGGCCAGAGCCCAACGGGACTGCCAGGGGGCCGTACCAGACGGCTCCCTCGGTGACCAGTCCAGAACCCTGTCCAAGGACAGGGTCCATACCAAGCATGGGGAGAGACTGCCCAACAACCTTCGGCAGCAGGGACGACACCAGCGTGGGCAGAACGCTATGCAGAAAGTCCCTGCATAGCCGGACCAAACCATGCCGGCGGTGCCATCTCCGCCACCTCCAGCTGAAGACGTGGAGTGCCCCCACCGGCCGAACCGGACGCTCCACGAATTAACTTCGGACCGCCTGACCCTGCATCAGACCCAGTCAAATCCTTCTGGGCAAGGAACTTCAGCATCATATCCGCGGACCACACTGCACACACATTACACCTACTATCACGGTTACATGAGGTACATCTAAAGCAGACATGGTCCTTAAACAGGACCCGGATGAACTTGTGGCACTCATCACATGATGGCGGGGCTGGCTTGGCCTATAAATAAGCACAAACCTACAATAAGCAAGCGGAACGAGACAAGGATGGAAGGCAGACAATTAATTTTCAAATAAATTGACCATAAATTAACTGAAAACCCTCCCGCACCCCACCCCGCAACGTTACAGCAAAGATCGCATTGATTATGACGACAAGAACGAAGCGGGCATAAATACACCCATAAATTGATCCTCCAGGATGTATAACGGAACCAGGAATCATATCGCATAGCATTCAGGGTATATTTACCAATCAATATAAATTATACTCCTAACGAAAGCCAAAACGATATGTGAAGAAACAACAAAATGTAAACCAACTGCTGTAGCACACGGTAAAACCGCAGACCACACATCTAAATTAAGAATTTTGAAACCACCGATCATTGCAAACAGATCGTGATAACACGCAAAACTTGAACATTCCAAAGTTTTCTGGTACCATTTTTAGTACGCAGCACCCAGAACAAGATGCAAGAATTAATGAAAAAATTTTCTTCACATAAACATCCGAGCACCACGGGTGTGACGTCACCCGCTCGGATCTTACTGAGAACGACGTCAGCCGATATTCGTGTTACAAATACCGTAGCAAACACCTATTTTCATATCTGCCGATCGCCTGTTGGGGTTAAAGAAGGCGACCATCCGGCATATCTCATTGTTAACACATGTCCCAGATTCTTTGGGGTTAGAAATTCGAGCATGCGACACAAACGAAATTTAGAGACCTAAGTCTTTTAACTATGGAATAATAAGGAAATATACGACCTGGTTATCATCGGCGGTATCCATATTATCCAAATATCCCTGCAGAAGAGCCACTAGCTATCACAATCACAGTTTACACAAAGACTTAGACTTTTATTTCTCATTCTTTCCAACTGCTAAAAAGCATGTATTGCTCTTGTTGCTATGCAAATGTGGTGCTGGCGGTATCCCGCAATTCCGCAGTTCGTGTTTCGCGGCTGCCGGGCTAGCTGATTCCCGGCGTTTCTACGGACACCCGGCAGTCGTAACTTGGAATCCGAACTGTGCACATCTGCCGCTGGTTCCACGGGCCGATTCGAGACCTCTGTTGGGTGAGTAACCATTTATACGTAGCTAAGTTACTACACAAACAAGTATGAGCTCTATGGTAGACGGGTACTCGGCAGTTGGGAGCCGAGTACCCGGTTCCAAGGAGTCGGTAAAGCTTTCTAAGTCTATAGTCCTAGAGCCAGCTATCAGGGCCAGCTGTATATCAGAAGTAACAGAATGGTGAGTATTGATCGAAGGAGAAATACCATTTGCAAAAATATCATTGTACTAGTATACGAAAACTGGTGACTCCATGTTAGTTTTCGTGTATTAATTTAATTACGCTTCCAGCAGGTATAGTGTAGAAAGTATTTTACATTTACAATTGCCTTTAACTAAAGTTAGTTACTTACGTTTACCAATTAGAGCGAAAATCGTAAAATCTACTTATTTTCATGTTGTTAAATTTCTTCTTGTTCTGTATAGTACCCCTGTCATCATCATCATCATCATTTTCTCAGGATTTAAGCCTTAAGCTTTTCGTCTAGTCCCGTCGATGTCTTAAAACTTATAATTAGCGAATACGTAAGAGAGATGATCTGACATTGTTACGTGCTACTACTTATTAGTCATAGATATTGTACATATCTTAATATTTGCTAGTTGTTACTATGGAATGTGCATGTCCAGCAGCCGCCAGCTGCGGTGTGCCGCCTACAGCTGCTGGACTTGGCTTTAAACGCTACTTTATATGATGCACCTACGCAACAGCCGCCAGCTGCGGTGTGCCGCCTACAGCTGCTAGGCACTGGTTTAAGTGTTAGCTGCAGTGTGCCGCCTGCACTTTAAATATAGCCTGCGCTTCCAAATTACATAAAAAATTTCTGTATTTGATATCCTGTATATTGACTGTATGCGGAGAAACTAGTTGTGGATCATTTTCGGTATCATATCGACATTCTACATCATATTCGAAATATTAGTCGAACAGATATGCCGAGTTTGTCATATATGAGTCCAGGTTTGCCTTGAATTCGTCTAAATTCTTAGCTTCCAGAATGTGTGCAGGTTGGTGATTCCAGATTGGTGGGGTAAGTTTTGTAAAGAAGTACTTTCTTAAGTTAGTGTTGCAGCTTTGAATTCCTAGTTTGAAGCTATGACCACGGGTGAACTTGTGAAGAGATTGGATGGATCAACATTGTAGATGTTTCTCGTCACTTTGTACACCTCAATCAGGTCTCCACATGTCCTGAGGCACTTCAGAGAGAACAAATTCAATGATCTTAGCCTCCCTTCATAAATGAGGTGATGTATGTCAGGGATCAACTTGGTCGCTCGTCATACCCTCGCTAGTGTCCGTGCCTGTTTCAGAAGGTGGGCTGCCCACACAATGTTGCAGTATTCCAGTATAGGTCTTACTAGGGTTTTGTATAGCAGTATCAATTTTGTGGAGACCAGATAGGTAAATGTTCTTTTTATAATGCCTAATATGTTATTTGCCTTATTGACAATGGTGTTTATGTGGTAGTCAAAGTTTAATTTGTTGTCGATGTGGATTCCCAGATCTTTTTCACAATCCGTTTTGGTTATTGGTTGGGCAATTGGAGTATCTGTCATGTTGTACTGTATTAGTGGGTTATCATTGCCCAGATGGAGAACATGGATTTTTGTCGAATTGAATCTAAGCTGCCAATCAAGTGACCACTGGCATGTCTGATCGATGTTTTTTTCTGTATGTCCATTGCTTTAGGATTCCCAATTACCTTTGTGTCATCAGCAAAGATTTTGCAGATACAGTCGATAACATCTGGCAGGTCATTTATAAAGAGAACAAAAAGTACAGGGCTGAGGACACTGCCCTGTGACACCCCACTAGTTACATCCTTGTAATCAGATTTGTTTCATCCCAGTTGCACTCTTTGCTTTCTGTTGGTGAGGAAATAATGAATCCAGTTTACTATGTGGCTACCCATTCCATACGCCTGCAGTTTGTTAAGTAGTCTTACATGCGGTACCGTGTCAAATGCTTTTTTGAAATCTAGGTAGATTACGTCAATTGGCTTATGATGCATCGAAGGTTTGGGTTAGGACTTCTAGATATTCTAATACCTGTGTCTTACACGATCTTCTGGACCTAAAACCATGCTGGCATTCAGATAGAAGATGGTTTTGCTCAACGTACTCCATTATTGCATCCCAGACAAATGATTCCAATACTTTGCACAGTGTACACGTGAGACTAACAGGCCTGTAGTTTACAGGATCATTTTTCGGGCCTTTTTTTGTAGATACATGTCACATCTGCTGTTTTCCATATACTTGGTAATGCTCCATCGTCTAGTGACTTGTTGAACAAGATGCATATTGGTGTGCTGATTTCTTTGGCTGTCTCTTTTAGAATTCTTGGTGGTATCTTGTCAGGCCCTTTACTTTTGTTTGGATTAAGTTGATTCATGCTATCTTCTACAGCAACTGGAGTTATTAAGATGTTGGCTAGAACATTTCCACCATTTCTTTGTGAAAGTTCTGGGATTTCATTAAAAAAACATCTGAAAAAATATATTAAGTATTCACGATTTCTCTGTATCTGTTGTTGCAATATTTCCACTATTTGGATCCTTCAAGTTGTCAATGTTGTCTTTTAATTGTGTTTTGCTCTTCACGTAATTCCAGAATGCTTTTGGGTTTGTACTATGCTCTGTGGCTATTTTATGTTCGAATTCCCTTTTTGCTCCTTTAATTTTTGCATTGGATAAGTTTCTCACATGTTTGTAACTGTAGTAATCGTTAGTACGTTTAGTCTTCTTGAATTTCTTAAAAGCTTTACGTTTTTCTTTAATCGTATCAAGTACAGATTTATTGGTCCAGATGGGTTTCCTGTTTTGTGTTTTATTTGCTTTTGGTGTAGGGATGTTTTTTGACATTATATCCATCAATTTCGGATAAAAGAAGTTTGCTGCATCCTTTGTAGTTGGATTATTCATTATGCTCCAATCAATTTCAGTCAGTTCCCTTCTCATGCTGTCATAATTGCCTTTGTGGAGAAGTAATTTGTCTGGTTCCTGAGTGAAGCTGTTGTCGCTGATTAGGTTAGGGTGTAGATGTATTTCTAGCGTGTCATGGTCACTCTTGCCAAGAGGGGTTTCATGTGAAATATCGATAATTACATTGGCATAGTTTGTAATAACTAAGTCCAGAATGTTTTCTTTTTGAAGTTCCCAATGCCTAATGGGTTTGTGAACAAATTGCTGTAGGAGATTATCATGTAGAGTGTCTACAAAGCATTGACCAGTCTGATCAGTTGAGGTACCTGTATCCCAGTTTATGTTAGGGTAGTTAAAGTCTCTGACAATCAAACAATGCGCTGTATTTTCCTTGTCAGTATTATTTAAGAGGCTGATTAGGTTGTCGTTGTTGCTACTGTTGGAGCTCGAGCTCCGATACACACATCCTAGTAGGACCTTCTCATTATTACCCATTGTCCAGTGGCACCAAACAGATTCATTAAAGCCAGAATTATTCAAGGAGTCACATGGTTGAGCACTAAAGGACTTGTGTGTGTAAACAATTACTCCTCGCAAAGGGCAGGTATTTGTAAATAAGTCATAACTTTACAACTGCAGTTCACTGTGTTTGATAGCTGTATGTGTGCACTTTGGGAATGCTGTTATGCAGATCATGGCTGGATGGACTCCATTTGCTAGAAGTTCAAGCTTTTGTCTTTTATTTAATAAATTATCACTGTTAGTGTATATACAAATAGAAGTGTATGGTGAACAAGAACTATTTACATGTGTTTTAACTGGCTTTTGTTTCAGTCAGTTTCTGGGTCCTCTTTTAGTTGGGTCCAGTTTGATGATCTTACCATTCCGGATTATCAGTAGATCATTTGGATTGTCTTCTCTCTGCTCTGCTAGTTGCCTTCTCAAGATATGGTTATCTTCTTGCTCCTGTGGTGTTCTATCTGGGTTGATGTAAATTCTTGAACCTTTGCTATTTTTGGATTTGTTGTACTTAATTGCATCCTGGATTATTTTGTCCCTACTTTCATCTGACTTTAATACCACCTTGATTGGCCTAGGCTTGCTTCCCTTTTTTCCTGACCGTTAGAAGGATTGAATTTCGTTTGGGTCCACCTCTGTCATCTCCTGTAATACCTGATCTACTTTGGATTTATCTGCAAGCTTCATTGGTTCATCATTTTGTTGGTTGTTTTCTTCTATATTAGTCATGAACACATTTTGTTTTCTATTCTGACGATCTATTAATTCATCAAATCTTTCCTTGACTTTGATTTCCACTGTTCTCTGTATTTTCTCATCTATATGTTTAGCTGATCATTTTTATGGTAACCTGCTCCTCGAGCATTGCCAACATCAGCTATTTTGCTCTCTAGCTTGGTAAGTCTGTCTTCTTGTTTATTTTTGTTTGTCATGCTATTCCTAAATAGATGTAGTGTGCAGTACCACATCAGTCCAAGATTCTTTTTCTGCAGTACTTTATAGTCTGTGTTTGTTATTTCTTGGCACTTTCTGTGGTACCACATATCGCAGTTTTCACATTGTAGAGCCATGTCATTTTTCTTCACCTCGTAATTGCAAGATCCACATGTAGAGTCTCCCAGCGGTGACCTTCTTTCATTGCTACCTAGATAAAAATAACTACAAATTAATCCATAAACCTGTGTTTACTCGACGATCGTAATATCACATGTGTTAAAAACAACCCACTAGATCATTATATAGAAATTGCAGAGACATATTTATACACCCGACGTCCACAAGAGAAATTATACCCCTCATGTTAACAGTTTCCGTGATTGTGTACCATAGCAACAATGAGCACCATAGTTTCTACACGAACGCTTGATACTACATCCGGGGATCTAAATCGTCAGCAAACATGTCAGCATCCATCATTTCAGTAGCAAATAATTGAAAACAAGCCAATACGCATTGGACACGGAACTAAGGTCAGCTAAATCTTGCCTATGTAAATGTATGAAGTCTATTATAAACCTACTGTGAAAAATTAACTGTCAATTGTGTGAAAACTTGGATACACAAACTTGGTACTACAAAATCATGTGAAATCTGGTACTCACTAAGATGGAACCATGAACTACAATCTTATACTGTTCACTGTTCTGATATGCCAAAATCTCTGCAAAGCAAACCACTGTCATTGTAGACAGAACATCAAATCATACAAGCATGTGCTTGAACCGTTCTCACCCAAGACGATACAAAAACTGCTCCCGGATGACTGGACATACATCCAATACCACCTCTATTCTAGTATCTTAAAAACACGTGCAATGATGAACCAGAGATCCAAAACGGAGATTCTCATTGCATGCCTAATAATGATTCTACTGTCAAATGACATAGAACTCAACCCAGGGCCATCAGGATTTGATCACTCTACTATTTACCTCTGCGGTACCTGTGAAGATCCAGTGACATGGGACCACAAAGCTATAACATGTGACACCTGTGATCAGTGGCTCCACACTAACTGCCACAATGTACATAGCCAAACATATGAAGAGCTAAACCTCAACAGCAAATTAGGCTGGAACTGCATTGTATGTGGAAACCCAAACTATAGCACAACCTGCTTTGGCCTTTCCTGCTCACTGGAGAATACATATCAGCCCAAAACCCCAGATGCTAGTGCCTTGAGTCTAAGCAATCAAAGCCCAGTGATCACCCAAATCAAACCTTTTCATTCTTCCACCCCCTGACCGATCAAAGCGACCTAACTCTGTGCCATCGAAAGTACCGCTCCGTATACTCAGCATGAACTGTAAATCTGTGAAAAACAAAAGCCTGCAGATTGAAAACGTTATTGACAGCGTCAAGCCAGACATAATTGTATTAACAGAGACATGGCTAGACCCAGCTATTAAAGACACAGAATGCTACCATCACACTACAACCTTTATCGAAATGACTGGCAAAGACAAGTAGGTGGCGGTGTCCTAATTGCCATAAAAATATATACACATGCTCAGAGATACCAGAACTGAAGACTGAGTGTGAAATAGTCTGGGTAAAGATCGATCTAATTGGCTGTAGAAGCCTATTCATCTGCTCCTACTACAACCCCAAAACATCAAATAAAGTCAGCCTAGACAACTTCGAAACATCAGTAACTTGTGCATGTAAAGCAGAAAATGCCTTTATCCTAGCTGCAGGCGACTTCAACCTTCCTGACTGGGACTGGAAGCGCATGCGCCTAAAACCTAAACCCAGCTTCGCTGAACAACACCGTCAATTTAGTAGCATCCTTGACGACAATGGTCTGACTCAAATGGTAATGGAGCCCACTCGTGAGGGAAATACACTAGATCTAGTCATCACAAATTGTCCATCCAGAATAAATAGAGTAGATGTTATACCAGGAATATCCGAACATGAAGCAGTCTATGTCGAAATTAATATCCAACCAATCATCAACAAACAAAAACAACGACAGATCCCATTGTACAAAAAAGTAAAATGGGACTCAATCAAAGAAGACATCAGAAATCTTGAGGAGAAAATTTCCCTAGAAGATCAGAGTGGAAAAGATGTCAACTGCCTGTGGACCACTTTTAAAAAAGGCCTAAGTGAATCAATTGCCAGACATATTCCACATAAAGCATCAAAACCAAAGAACAACTGCCCCTGGCTAACACCAACACTTAAATCACTCATGAAGTGCAGAGACCGCCTGTATAAGAAAAAGAAAAAGTCTGGTAATGCTAAGCATGAGTACCAATACAAACCGCTCTAGCATCAAGTGCAGAGTGACACCCGACAAGCTTACTGGTCCTACATTGAAGATATCATCACCACATCATAGCCAAACAGTCCAACTGATCACCCCATCACCAAGAGGTTCTGGTCATTTATAAAACATCGTAAGTCAGAGAATGAAGGCATATCACCACTAAAACAACATGGGAAACTAGAGTCAGAAGCCTACAAGAAAGCCAAAATCCTGAACCAGCAGTTCGAGTCTGCATTCAGCAGTACTTGCAACGTAAGCAGAAATGAATTCCAGGAACAGTACTTTATGCCTGACCACCATTACTCTCCTGCCAACGACATAAACATCACACAGGCAGGGGTGGAAAAACTGTTGTCGAAACTGAACGCTCACAAAGCCACTGGCCCTGACAACATCAATCCAAAAGTATTGAAAGAATTGGCACCTGAAACAGCACCAATCTTAACAATGATCTTCAGGAAGTCCCTATCTACATCAGTAATACCAACTGACTGGAAGAATGCAAACGTTGCCCCAGTCTTCAAGAAAGGACAAAAGTATGATCCATCTAACTATCGTCCCATCTCACTTACTTGTATCTGCTGCAAGGTAATGGAACACATAATCACAAGCCATATCATGAAACATGCTGAAAAATATGACATCTTATATCACCTTCAGCACGGTTTCCGCAGCAAGCACTCCTGTGAGACCCAGCTACTCGAATTTGTTGATGATATCAGTAAGGAAATTGACAAAGGCAACCAAACGGAGATACTCATAATGGACTTCTCAAAAGCCTTCGATAAAGTTTGTCATAGTCTCCTAATACATAAACTCGGATATTACGGCATTAGGGGGAAAACAAATGCTTGGATTGAAGCCTTTCTATCTGACCGCAGCCAGACTGTCCTTGTTGATGGAGAAAGATCTACCTCGGCAAAAGTTCAATCTGGAGTAACACAGGGCTCAGTACTGGGACCAACCCTCTTTCTTTTCTACATTAATGACATCCACCAAGGTATTACATCAAAGGTTAGACTTTTTGCTATCTTACAGTAAAAGACGAAACAGACTGCCAAACATTGCAGGAAGACCTGGACAAGCTAGCCGCTTGGGAGTAAAAGTGGAAGATAGAGTTTCACCCCACAAAATGCAACGTCCTGTCCAGCTCCAGAAAACAGACCACCATACGACACGAATACCAACTCTACGGCGCGATCCTAAAACCCCTTACATCAGCAAAATACCTGGGGTTAACCATCTCCAACAATCTAGACTGGAAGCCACACATATCAATCATCTACAACAAGGCAAATAAGACCATTGGCTTCCTCTGCAGAAACCTCAGAATCTCATCTGAAAGGATCAAGGCCCAGGGTACAAATCATTAATACGACCGAGCCTTGAATACACGAGTACTGTCTGGGACCCATATGAGCAAAGTGATATCAACCAAATTGAGAAAGTCCAATGGCGAGCTGCCCGATTCGTAAACCATTGATATCGAAATACATCCAGTGTAGGCGAACTGCTCAACACACTAGAATGGCAAAGTCTACAAGCTCACCGGAAAGCAGCCCATCTCATCATGTTCTATAAAATTAACAACAACCTAGTAGAAGTAAACATGGAAAACTACCTAGTGAAACCACTCCGTCACACAAGACATACTCACTGTATGGCATATCAAATCCCACATACCAGAACAGCATATCGACAAGCAACCTTCTTCCCAAGAACACCTGTTGACTGGAATTCCCTGCCAGAAGAGACGGTCACCAGCGTGTCACTAGATGCCTTCAAGGCCCTAGTGACCAGAAACTGGCGTATAAGCTCTGTTTTTAATCTGCACCTGTACATACTTTTTGGCACCATGTTTTTAAACTTGACGCATGCACACACCTGGAATAATCTTCAGCAAGTTGAAGGCAGCCAGTAATTGGAAGAAGAAGATGATCTTTGGTGGATAACTCGTCGGATCTGCCGGCCACACCAAAAGGTAGTTATTCAACTGCCCCTGCACTGATGTTGTGCAGGTTTATTTTTTGACCGCAGCAAGTAAACTTTGCCCAGTACGTCTTAAGAGCTAACTGACGTACCCCGCACTGTTAAGCTTAGTTATGTATCTTCATCCATATTCTACAAACCCCGCTGATAAATGGGTTGTTCTTAAACTCTCATCCGTACCGTCGGTGTACGGGAACTTTCTTCGTAGCCGTAATGTTATTGTAGAGCTTACTGACTGTTCATTAGACATTCTTATATTGTGATTACCGTCCTGAGTTCGCTCCGCTCCCATTCTGGACTGCATGCAGGAATCCTGTTTGTGGGAACCAACATGCGGGAACTTTCCAGCTTCCAGAGAATGCGTCGACTCACGTCACACCAAGGGTGACGTATCAATTTCAATAACACGATAGCCCATCCTTAAGAATGGCTACCGACTATTCAAGTAATTATACTTAACATCTTTAATTATTCTGTTAAGTATGACTTTAGTAATTATATTTCATCTTTGTAAACCATCCCGATGACTAAAAGGAACCGTAACGGTCTTAGGACCACTAGTTATAATTTCTTTATCTGTTTATAGATATTCTTATTTTACTGTAAGGTGTTTTACTAACCACACCGTAGTAGGTCCAACCAACCTGTACTATAGTTATTATTCTGATCATTTCACAATGTATTACTTGTTCTGGTTAGTTTATATATGGCAAGCAGCCATCCATTCATATGTTTTGTTTATTTGTAAGAACACGTAGGACTGCAGTGCACGTAAGAAACACTATACAGCAACATTTATATATGCATCCCTTCTCCCACCACCAACAATTTGTCACTGAGGTCGCTGTCCATGCTATAACTCTGTTTATCCCAGCATGCTACCGACTAAAAGCCTATCTATTTAGCTCAATAGGATAGGTTTAATATAATTAGAGACAATTTATTCGTCAAGAGACACATAGTGTACACCTCTTTTCCGTAGTTGTGATAATTTAGCCCCGCACTCTGGCAAGGTTGTGTAAAATTAGCTAACATACCTATTGGGTCTCATATTTATAAGTTATTGTCTCTCGTCATGTTCCACTAAGCCTTATGGCTTCTTAATTGTTTGGATGTCCCTGTCCGCACCATGGACTGATCTGACCCTGGGAAACTATTGGAGTTTCCGAACGGTGATGGCCAGGGTGTGGTGTCACACATACCTCCCATGTATCTTCTGATACCTAGTAGTTAGTTATCCTTGCCAATATAGGAAGCACTGCGAAAACATATTATAATTATTAATTTCTTTCTCATCTTCTAGGAAGTCTCCCCCACACTGCAGTGCATAACTGGGCAACTTGCGTTTAAACCTAACATCAGGTTAAAAGGTTAGCTCCATAGGACTTGGTGATGGGCGAGATGCGCATCCCCAATGAATTCTGTAGGAATGTCTGGGCAGGATGTTAGGATCTGCTATGCCCTCATGGGAAGAAAATTCACGGTGGGTATTCATCTCTCCTACCCCCACCGTAACGTTAGATCAGTCACCTAAACTTGCTTTTGTGAAAAGTAACCATTGTCCTGTGACGTTTTATGTGGCTATGGAGCAAGATGTCCGGATTCTCACCAAGCTTGGAGGTCTTGCAAGATAACATGTATGCCCGCTGTCTTGAATGTTGATGTCTTAGGACATCCTCTCTATGACAGCCATATCTAAAACGGTAGGTAGGGCACCCGCCATTTGTGGCCTAAACTAGTTCTTGACTTTAAAAACTAAATGTTAGGTTAGGCATAGAAGAAGGCCTGCATAAATAAAAGCAGCACCTACTAATTCAGCATGTTTAAAACTACATAAGACGGTGACGTGGGAATCCCTCGGGAATCACTCATCCCGTCTTCACGTAAAACAGCACACAACATTATAGTCATAATTTCACTAGGTATGGTCTTTCCTTTATAGCATTTTGGTTGAATATTAGAGTGGGCCCTTTCTGGCCAATACTCTTCTCCCGCTTTAAGTGTTGGCAGCATTTTCCTGTGACGGAGGCCCACGCAAGGCACTTGCCTCTCGCAAGGATTCAGTGATGACGGCCCGCGCGAGGCTACTACTTCTCACCCAAAAAGTGCATCAGTAGTAATGCCCGCGTGAGGCACATAGCCTTTCGCCTCTATAAAAGATAACTTTCTCTCCTTTCAGCTTAGAGGTATAATAACCTATATTAAGTTAATTAGTGATCTCGTATGTGGGAGTCTCCCTTGCAGGGATACCTCTGCGGACCTACGAGTCTGTGTGGTACCTCCGGGAGCCCCACATTTAAAAGTTCACGATGCTGTCTCTATGTCTTGTATATTCGTATGCTCATTTTTATCTAGCAAAATTGACAGTCTGTTTTAGGTATATCAATTGTATAGACTTATTTAGGTCACCAATCAAATATTGTAAGTTCATAGATCACGAAATTGCTATGGACAGGCATACCGGTGACACACTCATGGGCTGATACTCTTGTGTTTAATGTCCGCGGCGATGGTCGCACGGCCCCACCGGAACAATTGAGTTCCACCGGCCTTAGGAGCCGGTCTTTGTTACCGGTAGGGCAGTGTCGCACGGGATCCATAACCCCGAGACCAGGAGCTAGCCAGCGTCATCACTCGTCGTGTACATGCGACATGGTGAGCGGACACTAGACACTGGAACGGCCCGATGCTACCCCGCAAGCTACAGTTTGTTTGTCTGGTTTATTCCACACTTTCATGGCACCAATTGAAATTCTACATTTTCCAGTGTCTGTCCATGTGTATCTAATGTGAAGATCATGTTTGTTCCCAGTGTTGCGTGTGCGTGGATTTCGATGTTGTTTGCAAAGCTGTGGGTTATAGATGTAAGTAGGATTTTGTGATGAAATGCTCTGACACCGTTGATCATCTGTGAGTTACCTATATCTGTGAGTTTAAGAATTTTTGTGTTTTGAACATGTTTTGACGCTTTGCTGTTTTTGAGAGCATTTTAATGCATTTTTTCAGTGTGCTTTGTGTTTCTGTTAATTTGGTTTTGTGTGGTATTCCAGATGGCTTCACAATATGTGAGGTGCAGAATGGTCAGTGTGGAATACATGATTTTAATAGTGGATTGTGTTAGGTATATCTTTATTTCTTGAATGCCTCCCATGCATCTTGCTACTTTAGATGTGACTACCTCAATTTGTTTGCCCCAAGTCAGGTTCTTGTGTAAATAAACTCCTAAGAAGTTAGCAAAAGGATTGTCATCAATTTAGGTTTTTGTAATAGTTTTGCTTATTGATTGTCTAGACATTAAAAATAGCATATTTTATCAACAGTTAGTGATAGCTTGTTTACTTTGACACAATTAATAACTTCTTCCATTTCTTTATTTACGCTTTCGTATAATATATCTATGTTTTTGTTGGAGCAAAAGGCATTGGTGTCATCGGCAAACAGTATTAGTGACATATTTTGGCAAATCTTTGCTGAGTCATTCATATAGAGTAAAACAGCAGAAGGCCAAGAATTGAACCCTGAGGAACACCACATGTTAATTTCCTGTTTTTAGAGTAGGTTGCATTAAATCACATGCACTGTGTTCTATCAGTTAAATAGCTCTAAAACCAGACAAGTGCACATCCTCGGATTCCATAATAGGCAAGTTTTAATAATAAAATATTGCGATTGATTAGCATCCTTGCAGACAGCATTGGTGTCATCTGCGAACAGAATTAATGATAGGTGCGGCAAATACTCAGTAGATCATTCATATATAATAAGAACAGCAAATGCCCAAGGATGGATCCGTGAGGAACTCCACAGGATAAATAGCTAGTATCATAGCATATGCTGTCAAACTGCACACCTTGTCTTCTATTGGATACATATCTCTGGAACCAGCTTAGTGCAATACCTCTTATACCATGGTAGTTCAGCTTTTCTCGAAGTATGAAATGGTCTATTGTGTCGGAAGCTTTGGATAAGTCAACAAAAATACCTATTGTATGTTTTGAATTTTCTAGAGATTCTTTTTTTACCATGTCAGTTAATGCATACATAGTGGAATGTTTGTCTCGAAAGCCGCATTGTGAAACATATAGTATAGATTAGAGAAGTGCTGTGGCTCTTTTGCTGTTCCAGATTGATATGGCATGTACAGTGAATACATTTTTGTGGAGCGGCGTCCTGTGTCTTTGTGGATATATCGTTTTAAAATTTCCATGGTTGTTCGATCTTGATGCCATGTCATTCCACAATATAATAAAATCATATGAGGTTGGATCATCTTCCTACTGATCATCTTGTATATTTCTATCATGTCTCCTCGAACTCGTTGTTTAACTCAGTGTAGGGAGCTTCAGTTTCTTGAGTCTTTCTGGATAGCTTAAATCCTTTGTTCCAGTAAGTTGCCTGGATACCCTTCTTTGCACAGCTTCTAGTTGTTCCGCTTGTTCGATGTGTTTAATTTTGCATGGGGCCCGGATGGAACTAGCATAATCTAAGTGCAATTGTACCAATAATTTATCAAATGGAATGAATGTCTTCGCATCCATGTATTGAAAGGCTCTACGGATCATTGCGAAAATGGATGTTGCCTTTTTTGCATTCTCACTGATATGCTTCTTAAAGGAGAACTCTTCATCAATTATTACACACCTATGCCCTTCTCCTCTTTAACTGTTTCCAGAGATTTTCCCTGCAGCTGATATATGTAGTCGCTGTGTGGACTAATTTTACCGAAATGCATCTGCTTGCACTAGTCAGGGTCGAAGTGTAAAAGCCATGTATCATCCCCATTGTGATAGTGTTTCGAGGTCACTGCAGGATCTCCATGTTTTCTTTAAATTTAATTATATTTAAGATCTTTGTTTCATCTGCAAACAAGTATACCATTGGATTACCTGTACTTGGTAGGTTATTGATGAATATACCGAAATAACAATGGCCCTAGCATAGATCCTTGAGGAATATCAGATGTGACATCAGCCCAAGAAGAAGTTTCCCAGAAATCTGTACTCATTGTTTCCTATCATGTAAGAAGTTTGCTATCCACTTTAGTTCAGGTTCTACAATTCCATATGCTTTCAGTCTTTTCATAAGCCTTCTATGTGGTACCATATCAAATGCCTTTTGATACTCCATTTGTACACAGTCTATTGATGCCAATTCATCTCTGTCCATATATCTAATACTCTTAGGAGTTGCAGTGCCATGGACCTGCCCGATATGAACCGATATTGCTTGTCCATAAAGAGATCTTGCTCCTTCATATACTTGATAACATGTTCCCGTGCAATTGTCTCCAACACTTTACAAATATTTGAGATGAGACTTACTGGTCAGTAGTTGTCGGATAAGGAGTTTTCTTTTTAAATTTCACGGATTTGGACCTTCTTCCAGCTGCTTGGCACGTCTCCCATTTCCTCTAATTGTTTGAAGATCTTTGTTAATGGCTTAGTTATGGATGCAGCCAGTTCTCTTCTAAATTTTGGATGAAATTTCTCCATTCCAGGAGATTTGTTTGGTTTAAGGTTTTTGAGCAGCTTGCATACCTCACCTTGACTTGTTAAGATTTTGCTAATACATGTAGCCTCTGCCTTGAGTTTGCTGTCTAGTATTGGTATCTCAACATCTGGCTCAATTGTGAAGATGCTACTGAAAATTTCTGATAGAATGTTAGGTTTCTCTCTGTCAGCACTGGTTTTCAGACTTGGGATCTGTAGGTTCTGTACATAGATATAATATTCCTGCTCTGGTTTTGCTCTTGGAGTTAATGTATTGCTAGATCAATTTAGGATTTGTTTTAGATTTGAGTGAGATTCCTTTTTGAATGCCTTCCTTGCTCTCTTGATGTTTGGGTCCTTAGTTCGAGTAAACTTCTGCGATAAGGTATTTTTTGTCCCTATCTTTTCTAGTATTTCCTTATCCAATGGCAATGGTTTATTTTCATCATCATCATCATCATCATCATCATCATCATCATCATCATCATCATCATCATCATTTCATAGGATTTCATAGGATAGCACTGTGGACTCAGGCTTATTCAGATTCTATGTCCGCCTCTTCAGTTGTAGATGAAAGACAACACTCTTGCATGTGGCATCCAGCCATTTGATAGTCTGCGATAAAGTAATTTAATCCTGGTCCTTCCAAAATCTGTCCATCCCTACCTCGAACTTCAGCACTGAAGTAGTATTTACTAGTGTGCTCGGTAGGCTGTTCCAGATATCAAGTACCCTATTTGTGAATGAGTATTTCCGTAAATCCAACTGAGACGTCTCTTTCTCTAGCCTTAAGTTGTGTCATCTTGTTGTCTTGCTTTTATATATTTCCAGCATATTTTCTGTAACATTTGGATCGCATACTCCATTTAGTATTTTAAATACCTCTATCATATCTCCACTTAATCATCTGTATCTGAGTGACGGAGGTCCTAGCTTTCTTAATCCAGCAGGATACTCTTAAATCCTTCAGTGTGTGAATCAATTTTGTTGCTCGTTGTACATTTGCCATCATCGCTATGTCCTTTTTGGTGTACGTCCCCAACCACATACAGCATACTCCAGGTGAGGTCTAACCAGTGCCTTGAATACGTTGACAAACATGCCTTCATTTAGGGAACTGAAAGCTCTCCTTATCAGTCCTATCATGTTACTTGCCTTATTTATCTCCGACTGTATGTGTTGCTTAAATGACACGTTATTGTCCACTGTGATGCCTATATCCTTTCCTTTTGCCACATTTTCCAGGTTTACCAAGTCTCCATTCTGATTTTGTAGACAATACTCATATATGCTTTCATCTTTCTTCGTTCAACTCTGTACCTGTATAATTTTGGATTTATTTGTGTGAAACCGCAGTAACTGTGTATCAGTCCATCTTTTCACCGAATCCAGATCCTCGTGTAGCGTTTCCTTCTCTGCAAGTGTATTTGTCTCTTTGTACATCTTTGCATCAGCTGCAAAGAGAAACCTTGTTGCACTGACACAATCGGGCAAGTCATTTATGTAAATGACAACTAGTATTGGTCCTAGGACACTGCGTTGTGAGATCCCAATTGTCAAACTTCTGCTATCAGATTCCATTAAAGACTACATTTTGTGTTCTGCCAGCTAGAAATTTTTGAATACATTTTACTACCTAACTGCTTATTCCATAGCATTATAATTTGCTGAGTAGGCGTTGATGTGGAACGATATCAAAGGCCTTCATGAAAGCCATGTACACGGTGTCTACCATCCCATTTGCCCAATATGTGTGTCCACTCGTCCATCACTTTCAGCAGGTGAAGGCTCGTGTCTGTCCAGACAGAAATCCAAATATGTGTGGTACAGAGCAGTTTATTTCTTTCCATATGGGATAGAATCTCAGCTATAATCTATTTCTCCATTAATTTATATATGACACTTATTAGTCTAACAGGTCTATAGTTTCCTTGGCCTGATTTGCCTCCTTTCTTAAAGATTACTGTGACATTTGCAGTTCTCCAGGCTTCAGACACGATATCATCTTTCAGAGATTTGTTGAATATTATTATCAGTAGTTTGTACAGCAATATCACTAAGTTCTTTTAAAACATTGGGATAGATCCAATCAGGTCATGGAGCTTTGCTCTTGACTATCGCTTTTAGGAGTTTTAAAAGTCCTTCTTCATTGAAAAGTCTGTCATGGAACTCCTCCCAGATATGTTTATCTTCTAGTTTGGGCGTCTCCAGGTGGTTCCATCATGAAGATGCTGGTGAAGAAGTCTACAAGGATATCAGCTTTATCGTTGTCTTCACTAGGTACCTTCCTCCCCTCCTATCCAGTTGTCTTTAGTTATGCTATTCCTGTTTTCACTAATCATTTTGAGTTAACATATTTCCAGAATTTCTTTGGGTCTGATTTGACATACTTCACTATCTCCTTTTCCTTATGTCTTTTCGCTTTTCCTACTAGGTACCTTACTTGATTTCAAATTCTGGCATTCGCCTTGTACTTACTCTCATCTCTTCTTTCAATAAACCTCTGCCATCTCCTGTGCTTCTTTTTTATTTTTGATGTAATTTTCTCATCTAACTGTACAGCGTGATCTTCCTCGTTCTTTCACAGCCCTTTGTTCGTGTTTTTGAGATACATTTACCTCGAGCATTGCTATAGATGTTCATGAAATGGTCTAAGGAAGCACCTATACTCAGTTCTTTTAGTTCTTCCTCTCAGTTTCTATCCATTTCGAATTTCATTGCCTCATAATTTCCTTTGAAGCAGTTCCATCTGGTCTCTCTGTTGTATATATGATTACTGTATTCTGTGACTGTAGTAGTACAAACATCCTACAGCTGCAATCAATCTTGCTTCTCTTTTGCCCACTGTGTGTTGTCCTCCACCGAAATGCTTAGCTTCCTCAGGTCCATTCTTGACTTGAGCGTACCGAGTCTTGCTTTCTTACGGTCACCTCGTAGCACGCTTAGCAGATTTATGCAATGACGGAGCCAGCAAATACAAAGACAGGAGAGGACGTCATTGCATAAATCTGCTAAGCGTGCTACGAGGTGACCTCAAGAAAGCAAGACTCGGTACGCTCAAGTCAAGAATGGACCTGAGGAAGCTAAGGATTTCGGCTGAGGGCGAATTCCAAGGCTCTCTGTGCTGGTGTCTCTTTGTTAGAGAGGAGTAGGTCAATGGCACTAGGAGTACTGTTTATCTTTGTGCGGGTTGGTTCTGTTACAGTCTAGTGCAAGTAGCAGTCTCTTATACATTCTATGAATGCCTCTGCTTCTGTATCGTTGTCAGATACCCACGTCTTCCAGTTAATTTAAGGAAATTATAGTCTCCCATGACCAATAGGTGTGTAAACTCGTTTCGCAGACTACATACCTCTCTGATGTGTCCTCTCCGCTCACTCAGATTGTCTTTGCCACTGCTTGGACTTTTGCAGATACACCCAATCATTAGGGTTTCATGTCCATTAATATTTACCTTCACACACACTCTTCAAAATGAATTTTCAGTTTACATTCACTTCTTTCAGTTCTTCTTTTATGTACAGTACTACACCTCGTCTATTGCTTATTTCTGACTCATTTTCAAATAGCTCAAACTCCTTAATCTGCAGTTCAGTTCGTGTGGTGCAAACCTGAAGTCTTTTGGAAATACTTCTGTTATTCCTATAATGTTAACTAGATTCTCCTCATCTATTACTCTTCTTTTTAATTCCTCAATTTTGTTTGGCAAGCTGTCAGCATTTATATACATGCACTGTATACCTTCACCCACGTTGCTCACTGTGTACACATTCTTTGCTTTTATGTCCCTAAACATATTTACATTGCTGTTTTTGAACATATTTATCTCCAACACGTAAAACTATCTCTTTTCGTAGATTTTCTTACTTTCACCATCTTCCTTTCCCAAGGTTGTCTGAAAACTATATATTTGTAGTCCACCGATCCATTTTCATCATTGAGCTTCCTCATTTCTACAAATTTCTCCTTGTTGGGCTTTCTTTCTTTTATTGTCATATGATGGTCCATTCTTATCTTTTAGAATCTCCCCTCCGTAGTGGCTAACTTCCTAAAATAAATTTGCCTGTTGCACCTTAATCCCTATTCCCTAGTCTGATAACATTTGTATTCTGTCATTTGTTGTGTTTAATACATCACATAGGTCTTTTACACACTGTGTATCCTCTTCCTTACCATATACAATGCACATTACATTTGCGTTCCTCAGTTCTGCAATCTGCTCCTCCACATCTTTCTTTCCCACTGCATCATTGCACGTGGCACCTTTCTCTTTTCCCTGCCTATCTGCTTGAATTAGTGTCTTAACTTGGTCGACATCTGTTTTCTGTGCCATATCTCTCTCTAGCTTTTTCACCCGTGGTTCAATTTTGCTTAGAAAAGTTGTACATCCTTCCTCGATGTCTCTTTCCATTTTCAAGTTCCTGCAGCTTTCTCTTCGCATGATCATCATCATCACAATCACCATCATCATCATCATCATCATCATCATCATCATCATTGACTGCTTCAGTCAAGTGCGCCTAATCTTAGCCAGAATTCGAAAGCAAGGGGACGACTATTGTCAGTAGCGAATAAAACTGCCCCAATTCTTCCCTCACAGCTGCATGAGAAGTTTTCCTACTAACTCTAAGTAAATACTTGCAAAAATTGATTAATATTTTTTTCGATAGGTATATTATCCCCTAGTTTCATGAAATTGTGTGCATTTATCCCTTTTATATAAAATGGGATCCAAATTTCACTATAATACGATAGGATAGGTAGAGTTAATGAATTAAATAATTTGGCAATATGCCTCAACGACCTTTACTGTCGTACCAGATCAGCATCATCATCATCATCATCTTCATCATCATCATCATCATCATCATTTACGAGGTATACACCTTGGCTTGTTATTTCCTTGGTGGCTTCAGTCAAATTGTTTCTTTACATTTGTTATTGTTCTGTGTAATACTATGCATCCTGTGTTTGTTGGTTTATTATTGTTTTTGTTGTTTCTCATTACTCGTGTTTCCTTCGTTAGGCTAGCATCACTTAATGCGTACCACAAAAATATGGCCGCGGAAAGCAGTGACCTATCTAATCAGACTCTTTACCGAATTGACATGAGATTCTGTGTCTATGTGGGATCTACAATAGTGTCTCCTTATGCTATATCCACAAAATGCGACCATGGAAAAGCAGAGATATGCAATCGGGATTGCTAATGAGCATGTTCCCACCTAAATACTGCCGCACAAGTAGCTGATAGATGCTGGTCCTTTGTTTCATCAAAATCATGGAGTATCTCTTTGAAATGCATGTATAGTTTCCTTTTGAAGGATTGAATTGTTGGTGCCTCTATACTTTGTGGCTGGTAGTGAATATCAATAGGGTAAAACTGTTAGAGAAAAAGTACTTGCAATAATCTTTAGTGCGGCATTTCATATTGACCTTGAACGTATGTCCTCTATTATGTGTGTTAGTGGAGAGTTTGAAGAAGCTTCTTTTGTAAATTCGTATATATCATTATTGCTTTTGTATGCTTCGATTAAGTCTCCTCGAAATCTGTATTTCAATGACATTAGATTTAGGGTTCTGAGTCTTTCTGTGTAGCTGTAGTCTCAAATTTGGGGGTAATAACTTTGTTGACCAGCTCTGGACTCTTTCTAAAAGCTAGGATTGTCGCTTAATTTGTGGTGACCATGCTGAGTTACAGTATTCAACGATGGATTTCACCCAAGATTTGTAGAATAGAGTACATGTAGACGGGTCTATACAGGAAAAAGTTATTTTGATTACTCCTACTCTACTGTTTGCCAATGTTATTTATGTGTGTATCAAAAGAAAGGTTTGTGTCGATATGCACTCCCAAATCTTGTCTAGTTGTGATGTAGATATTGGCTGTATGTGGGAGGCACCAGTTGTCAGAGTATTGGATTTGGGAACTGTTACTGCCAAAATGTGAAACGAGTTTTACTTGTATTGAAGGCTAGTTGCCATGTCCAAGAACACTCACATACCTCGTCTGTTGACAGGGAATCAACCTGCAATTGACGAAAGCACCACACATCATCCACACCAACCATAGCCCACAAATGCTTCCACCAAACCAATGCTGCAAGACAAACGTCTTACTTTGCCAGTGATGCTTGTCTGTATTATCTTGAATGTCATTTATGGATGGGTCTCCAAATATTTTCTTGTCATCTGCAAATATTTTGCGGTGACAAGTTAGAGATTCTGATAGATCATTTATGTTTATTAGAAATAGGACAGGCCCCAGAACACTTCTTGTGGCGCGCCACTGGTTACATCTGCCCAATCTGATGTTGTATAATTAATTCTTACTCTATTTTCTATTAGTTAAAAAGTTTTCTATCAATTTGGTTACGTTATTTCCTATACCGTAGCTTTGTAATTTTGATGTTGTACTGCATCGAAAGCTTTGGAGAAATCAAGATGTACAGCATCAACTGATTCTTTCCCATCTAGTCTAGTCGTTATATACACCTGTGCAAAAGTTAAGCACCAGCAAAAACAATAGAACGTAGAAACATGATGGTACAACTAGGCTGCCATACTTTTTGTCCCCGCGTTAGCTGACATAATTCCAAGTACGAAATGCACATGCATGCATGACTTCACGCCGCTTGATGTCCGTGCGTGGCGGGAAACAGCACATGTGTTCAGTTATGTAAAAGTCCAGTTTGAGGTGTAGAACATTACATACAGATTTAGGCGACAAGATTAGGAATTTTGTGTTCATGACCGTGGTTTATTTGTACAGAGAGAATTAGCTCTTGATTGTGAACCGCTATGGCAAGACGAAGGTTAAGTGATCGTGTGAAATGGCAAATCATAGGCATGCATACCACTGGTATGTCATGCAGAGAGATTGGCAGACAGCTGAACATTAACCATACTGTAATCAGTCGTTTGATTGCAAAACATGGGCAAACTAACGAGGTGAAGGACAGGCCTAGATCTGGAAGACCGAAGAAGACTACTGCCCGTGATGATCGAGCCCTAGTACGCCTTGTTAGGAGATCTCCATTCACCAACAGCAGAGTGCTCAGCCAGCAATGGGAAACGCGCAATAGAGTGTCAATGTCTACCGTCAAAAGGAGACTGTATGCTGCTGGCATGAAAGCTAGGAGACCTGTCAGACGTCCTCTACTCACTGCACACCACAAAGAGGAGCGTCTGAGGTGGTGCAACGAAAGAAGACACTGGAACATGAGATCCTGGAGACGGGTACACTGGTCCGATGAAAGTCGGTTCCTGCTTCATGCCACAGATGGTCGAACTCGTGTATGGAGGTCCAGACGCACGGCGTACGACCAACGTAACATCATGGAAGAAGTTCCATTTGGTGGAGGTTCCGTTATGATATGGGGGTGCATCTCATTTGATTGTAAGCTGGATCTGTTGACTGTACCTGGAACACTAAATGGACAAAGATATCAAGATTCTATACTGGATAGAGTTGTGGTCCCTCATTTTGTAAATCATGCACCTGGAACCCACCCTATATTCATGGATGACAACGCCCGACCACATCGTGCTAGAGCTGTGCATGAATACCTCCGCCAGAATGCCATCGAAACCCTACCATGGCCAGCAAGGAGCCCTGACATGAACCCTATTGAGCATATCTGGGACATTCTGGGAAACATGGTGAGAAGGAGGGATCCTCCTGTGCAGAACCTACAGGAATTAACAGACGCACTCCATCTTGAATGGAAACGAATACCACAATGGCGTATCAGTCGGTTGGTGACCAGCATGAGACGTCGTGTCCAGGCCGTCATCCAGGCACAAGGTGGATATACCCGGTATTAATAATGACAGTCTCAAACTCGTGCACAGATGTTAAACTTCGTTTTCAGACACCATTAATGACAATCTAGCCACGTGTGTCAACTGTAGGGCAATAGTTGTCAGTTGTGTCAACGTAACCATATTCAGGCCTCGTTTTCAAGTTCAAACAAAAACATACAGTGTTTCCCCACCATCATAATCAGCATTCCTCTAGTTGCATTATTACCTCTTGCACTAAGATGGATGGGTACATAAATGTTTATGCTATTGCTTTCTTCATAGCACATGAATATACCCTCGCATGTGCGTAAAAATAGGGTGGTGCTTAACTTTTGCACAGGTGTATATGTTCGAAATACTCTAGTAGTTGAGCTTTGTATGGTATGTTATGTCCGAAACCATGCTGGCATGAACAGAATAGGTTGGCTTCTTCCAAATAGTGCCCCTAACCAAAATGACTCGAGGAGCTGGCACAGTGTGCAGGTAAGACTAATTGGTGTGTAGTTATTTTGATCATTTTCGGAACCTTTCTTGTATATGCAGCACACATTTGTCAATTTCCAGATGTTTGGTAGTACACATTTGAGAGATTTGTTAAAGATGATGCATAAAGGTACACTAATATCCTTGGATACTTTGATTAGTATTCTCACTGGCGATGATGATGATGATGATGATGATGATGAATGCCATTGATATGTTGTTCCTTATGTTAATGACCGTGAGCTTGAACATGGCTTTATGGCCTTGTTCAGCAATCCGTTCATAGGTTTCTTTGAAATTTCCTGAAGGGGTAAATGCTATTCCTAAGTAGCAGTATGATGTGATAATATCGATTTGTGAACCAAAATTTGAAAAATGGAATTTCTTTAGCAGGTGGCCTCCTTTATTAATCTAAATTGCTTTAGTTTTATTAAGGTTTACCATAAGGCTCCATTTCTTGCAGTAGTTACTAAGTTTATGTAAGGAATTTTGTAGACCACTTGTCGATTGTGATAGAATGGCCAGACCACCTGCAGACGGGAGACAAGTAAACATCATACTGTTAAGCGAGAGGGGGGGGGGGGGTTCGCATGCCTGGTCGAATTATCTGCCAGGTCATACAGATACAAGTTAAATACAAGTGAGCTAAGCACACAGCCCTGTTTAACTCCTATAGATAATCAAAAGCTATTACTGTACCATCGCTAACTTTAACTGCTTATCTCACATTGGAATACATGTTTTGGATGACACTAAGAAAGTTTCTGCCAATACCAGCTTTGCCCAGAAAACAATACTACCTTGGCCCAAAGTATGTTGCAATATTGGCCCAACATTGGCTGTCTATGCTGGGCCAACATCATTCTGCTCATTGATCTAACATTTGCCCAACATGTTGGGCCAACACATTCACCAAACATTGGTCGAATGCTTCCACCCAATGTCGGCCCAACATATGTCACATAACATTGGCCCAACATTGACGGTCTAGGTGGTCATTTTGCTCATTGGTATAACATTGTGCAAATGTATTAAATTTTAAGAAATATTAAATTAATTTTATTAAAATTAATTTTATATGTGCAATATATTTAGCACATTGGCAAAGTGAGGGACCTATTTATAGAAATGTGTCAAACTTATTTGGCAGGTACCATGTCGAACCAAAGCATTGATTTGCAAGGTATTTAATACTAATACTATTTATGACAAATTGACATTATTCATAGGAGTTTGCAAAATTGCTGTGGTGGTTTTCACAAGATATATTTAAAATTGTATTACAGGATAGCAGTATTTAAAGGGGAGATAATATTTAGACCACAATTTCTTTCAGAGGAAGGAATGTTTACTAAAAAAATAAGATCCATCGCGTTATACCTACATAACCGTAACTATTAGATAATGGGTTATCGAGTTGCTGAGTTACCTCGCTTGAGAAATGAAGATTTAAAAAAAATACTATTGTCAAAACTAATTAGCAAATAGGCTTACATTGACTTACTGATCTTAGATAACAAACAATAGCCCAGTAGCCTAAGCATTGCTTTAATGTGCATGCATATTATTATATGCACTGGCTTTAAGGTGTTGGGCCAACATTTGCCAAACAACTCAAACCCAAATGTCATCTTGCCACTGTTATGCCAACGTTGGCCCAACATATGTACTTAACATTAATAATAATAATTTCCCCTGTTTAAGACTATATTCTCGGCCTCAACGTGGCGCAGGGGTGTAACCCACTGGGTGTCAATCCAGACATTTGGAGGGGCTAACCAGAGCATTATGCACAACGCTAATGAAATGACACTTGGAGATCGAATCAACCGAAATGGTGCTCGCCCTGTGAGGATCCGCCAGGCGGTGCAGCGCCGGGCTCCATGCCTCGAAGGAGCCCACCCTCAGCTCCTGGAGGTCCCATCAACTCGTCTTGTGGAGCCAGGGGACGAGGATGGAGAGCCACTGGCCAACCGAAAGAGAAGACCAAACCCAAAGAGAACCCCAGTATCAACATCATGCACTGGAACGCAGAAGGGGTTACCAACAAGAAATCTGATCTCGAACAGTTCCTGTACGAAAACAACATTGATATCTGCTGCATCCAAGTGACACATCTGCAAGAAGGAAAACCATTTAAGATCAGAGGTTACCAGATTTTCCAGCGTGATTGAAGAGGAAGAAAGAAAGGCGGGGTGATCACCTTGGTCCGAAACAGCGTGAACGCCAGCCAGATCAAAACCTTTATGGAAGAGGCAGAATATATCAAGATCAAGGTAACAACCAGCAACTCTGTGATTGACATTGTCAATTATTACTGCCCTAATGACAAGAATCTCTCACTTGACACAATCCAGGTCTCGGACTGCCACTTCCTCATTGCGGGAGACTTTAATAGCCAAAGCTGGGGATACAGAACACTTGATAAACGAGGAGAAGACATTGAAGCATGGCAAGATGAAAAGCACCTTTTACTTGTCAATGATCCCACAGATCAGCCTACCGTCTACTCGCGCCGGTGGCACTCGACAACAACGCTGGACTTGGCATTTTGTACAGAAGACATTCACAGAAACCTCAGTAGAGTGGTCGGATCGCAGTTAGGAGGAAGCGACCACCGCCCAGTCTTCCTCTCTCTCTTTCTGGAAGTATTTCGACAAGTTCACCTCAACATCCAAGGTGGAACTACAAAACAGCAAATTGGAGTCTGTTCGGCATTCGTTCCAATGAGCTTACCCAAAATATAGCAGTAGAAGGGAGAAACATCAACAATGTGGTCAAGGAATTTAATTCAAGTATCCTCAAGGCTGCCACCGAAGCGATCCCTCGAGGGTTCAGAAAAAACTACCGTCCCTACTGGACAACAGAACTGCAAGCAGCTCATGATAAACTAGACAATGCCAGAGAAGATGCCGAGGATAATCCCTGTCATGAAAACCACTTCACGCTACACCAAACTAAAGCCAGGTGTCTAAAGACCAAGCTGGAGGCCAAAAGAAGAAGCTGGAGGGAAAAGATGGCAGGGTTTAATTTAGAGAGAGACACCACAAAGCTATGGAGACTGACTAAAGCACTGAATGATGAGGGTGTTGGGAGAGAGCCGATTACTCTTGAAGAAGATGGACAAACACTGACAGGAAAGATGGCTGCAGATGCCTTTGCGAAGGCATATGCAAAAGAAAGCAACATTTCTATACCACGAATGCATCAAAAAGAGGTTAGAAAAGAGCAAAAGGAAAGAACAGACACCAACACTCACGATGCAATGAAAGTTGACATTAGTTTAGCAGAACTGAAGAAGGCTATCCGCCAATTGAAGAAGAAGAAATCTCCCGGGCCAGATGGCATTGTGATTGAAATGATCCAACACCTTGGTAATGCATCTCTACGCAAGTTGCTAGACATCTTTAGTCTCAGATGGACCAATGGAGAGGTTCCTCAGTGCTGGAAGGAAGCCAGAATGACTCCTATTCTGAAAAAAGGGAAGAACAAGACGAAAGTGCTGAGAATAGCATGGCTGATGATTTTTCTTTGTTGATGGTAATACACCAGCGGTATTACCATCAACAAAGAAAAATCATCAGCCATGCTATTCTCACTCTCCACCAAAACCAAGGTTGGCAATCTGACACTGGGCGGTACTCCACTCGAGTGCGAGGACCAGCAGACATACCTGAGAGTCACCTATGACAGAAGATTAACATGGAAGGAGCACATCCAGAATGCAGAGGCAAAGGCCAGAAGAAGGCTAAACATCATGAGGAAGCTGGCAGGAACAAAGTGGGGTGCCAATGAAAGGATCCTCTAGACCATCTACCTAGGTGCCGTACGACCACACCTTGAGTATGGATCCAGCTCATGGATGACAGCAGCTAAATGTCATCAACAGAACCTCGACAGAGTACAAAACCAGGCACTGCGCATCATAACTGGTGGAATGAGATCAACACCAATAGAAAAAATGGAGCAGACAGCAGGCATCCCCCCACTTAGTAAAAGAATGGAATGCAAAGCACTGATCCAAGCTGCAAAGTTCAAATCGTTCAACAACCACTCGATGAAGATCAGGCAAGCACAGCTGTCATCAGGAAGACTTAAAAGATCTTAAAGTATTGTGAAAGAGACAAAAGCACTTCAAAGGAAACACCAAGAAATGTTGCCAGCACAGATAGAAGACCCAAACCACACCCTTGATCCTCTACCCTGGGAAAACAAACTAGAGAGCATAGCTATTCGCACAACCGTACCTCATCTCACAACCAAAGATAGACACAGTGATGTGAGCAAGAAGGCCCTGATCCTAGCCATGCTGGAAGAAATGTACCCTCAGGAGACATGGATTCGGATCTACACAGATGGATCAACCAAAGATGCAATTAGGAGCGGAGGTGCTGGACTGCACATACAGTATCCAAACGGACAACACGAGTCAGCTGCAATACCGACAGGCAAACACTGCACAAACTACAGAGCTGAAGTCGAAGCACTGGTCCATGCAGCTAATACCATCAGCAGAACAGCAGACCCTATTGCACAGATTGTCTTTATCTGATGCCCGCTCCGTCCTTGAGGCTATCACCAAAGGTAAGCTGCCACAACTCGAAGAAGCACTACAAACCATCAAATGCTTTCGGATAGCACTGCAGTGGATCCCCTCACACTGTGGAGTCCAAGGAAATGAGGAAGCAGACAAGATGGCAAAGGTGGGTGCAGAAGAGAATCAGACAGAAAACATGGTTACCCATACAGAGATGAAGACTATCATCAAGTCACTCTATAGAACACCTCAATCAGAAGATGCCTACCATCATCTCTCGAGGCCAGAGCAAGTGACCATTTTTCGTCTCAGAACTGGACCCAACAGACTATACCAACACATGTACAGGCGGTTCCACCTTACGACATCGCCCGCTTGTCCTTGTGGAGAAGCAGAACAGACCACAGAGCACATACTTCAGTGTTGCAGTATGTATCAGCTGCTGAGAGAAGAAATCTGGCCTTTGTCAACCTCTTGTCTTGAAAAGCTGTATGGGCCTGTGGAAGAACTGCAGAAAACCACAGATTTCATCTTGAGAACGGCTCTCCAAGTGTGATACCAGCGATCGAAAAGAAGAAGACATTAATAATATACATTGGCTATATGTCGTTGGGCCAATGTTGACACAACAACCATAACCCAACTTAAAGTTTGCCATTGTTATATCAACGTTGGCCCAACTCATGTATATACCATTTATAATTTACATTGGCTATACGTGGGTGGGTCAACATTGGCCCAACAACTCTAACCGAACTGTAATTTTGCCAGTGTTATGACAATGTGGGCCCAACACATGTATATACCATTTACAATATACAGTGGTTATAAGTGGTTGGGCCAACGTTGGCCCAACAACCATAACCCAACTGTAATTCTGATACTTTTATGCAAACGTTGGCCCAACACATGTATATAACATTTATAATATACATTGTCTATAAGTGGCTGGGGCAATGTTGGCGCAACAACTCTAACCAAAACTGTAATTTTGCCATTGTTATGCCAATCTTGGCACAAGGCATGCATATAACATTTATAATATACATTGGCTATAAGTGCTTGGCCCAATGCCTAATAGCCAATGCCGACCATGCCAACCAATTGGCAATGTTGGCCCAATGCAGTAATATTATCTGGGTAAGAAGTTTATAAATAAGCCTTTTCCTTGATATTGTATCAAAGGCTGACTTGGAGTCCACAAAGCAACAGAATAGGTATTTTTATTAGCTGACTTAACTTTTTCTGGCATTCTTTTTGTGGTCAAAATTTATATTGCGGCACAAGCTTTCTCAACTCCGTGTTGTTAGAAGGTTGCATCACCAATTCTCAAGAAATGTCCTGAGCATAATATGATGTTGAATAGTTTGCACAGGATAGGCAAAGGTTGACTCTGTCAAGCTTTTAGCATTTCACTTAATATTTGATGCAAACCGCCAGCCGTTTCATTTTTAAGCATAGGGTGTGTATCATCCAGGGTATGACACATTGTTTTTAAGGCTGACCGGGCGTCAGATTATATACATTAATACTTATTTACATGTTTACATTGCATATTATTGTTCATACACAAAAGTTTCAGAATTGTATTCATACGGTAAAATCAAGTTGTATTTATAGGGGATTTGTATCCAGGTTAGTGTTGTTAGAATTTTATTTGTTAGAGGTGAAGGGTGGGGGATGCACATGCTCTGGAGCTGTTAGCTGCGGTGTACGGCCCACACTTAAGAATCAGCTTGTACATACTCGCAAATTGATTATAGGTGTCAAGAGTTATAGATGATACTTCTAAAAAACTACTGACGATTTTTCGTTGTTCGTTATACTTGTGGCTGGTCAATAGTCATACCAGTTATTGCAAGTGGTTTACTAATCGAAGGTATACATTATTTTGTAGAACTGTTGGTCTATATCCTTGAATGTATCAACGTGTTGTTTCCACAGTCGACTTTCTAAGTATACTTCCTATTTCGATATTGTAGTAGTCATGAAAGAAAAGTATGTTTCAATTAGACCACCACAAAATCTTCTATACCTTAGAGACATCAGATTGAGATATGGTAATCTTTCCTTGTACCCTAGCTTTGTTGTCGTGTGTTGTACGCTCTCAATCTTTCTTGACCGGCGCTTCACATGTTATGACCATACTGTGTTACAGTACTGGAGGATTGGTCACACCAGGGTTTTGAATAGAACAGTAAACAGTGTACCATCGATGTAAGTGAACACCCTTTTGACAGCTCCCAATATTATATTAACCTTGTATGTATATGCGTATGTCCTTGTGACTAATATGAGGGGATCAGTGTCTGTTATGAAGTACTGTTTCCTTGAACTGTTTCTTCCCAGGTAGATTACATTACATTTGCTGTTCTCCATGTATCTCGGAGTTTACCGACATCCAGTGATTTGTGCACAATGGTTTAGTTATCTCCTCTGCAACTTCGAGTAGTATCCATACATGTATAAGGTCTGGGCCACTACATTCATTATGGTTTAGATGTTTTTTCTCAATTGCTGCTGGAGTTATTATGCTATCCGCAAGGTAGTTGTTGGTCCTGGGCATGATGTCAGGGGTATCCTCACGTTTTTGCTGGTAAATATAATAAAAAGGAGTTATTGAGTACATCTGCTTTGCCATGTTATGTTTCTGCTAGGTTATCACTTCCTGGTTCCTTTAGATCACGCCCCACATCATGGGCAAGTTCCGTCCTCTCGGCGCCAGACCCTTTAAGGCTGAGATTGACGCACAGCACTTCACACTGTTTGTTGATATTGGCTGCACCAAAGGTTCTACCATCGCATACCTAACCCATTGACAGCTGATAGTCAATCGTCGAACAGAGAAGTTTTCTTTTTTGTGAAACTCCTCACCGGAACTTATACCATCCAGAGTGAAAGAAAAAGATTCACCAATGGTCACAAATCTGATATATTCCCGCTATGTGATTCGGAGGCAGAAAATCTAGACCAATTACTGTTTCACTGCGCAACTGCTTATCCCAATGCAATATGCTAGAGAAAGCATATAGAAATCCTTCTCGAAAGCAAAATCGACGAGAACATGCTCCTCAGCCTGATGCTCGATCCTAACAAAATAGAACTACAACTAAAGTTCACAAATCTGTCTGAACCTTCTCTACTTGAAGTCATTGAAACTGCATCACGCTGGCTGTGCTATAGAGTCTACCAGTTTAGAGCTAGAGACGTATATGCCAAACAGTTTTTAGCTCAACTGGTCTGAATGGCCAAGTGAGCATATGCAGTGGTGACTGTCGCTCATCCGTCCCGTCGTCCATCAGCTTTTCCTTTC
>CM067370.1:138278163-138280663 GCA_034401795.1 Chaetoderma sp. LZ-2023a
ACTACTACTACTACTACTACTACTACTACTACTACTACTACTACTACTACTACTACTACTACTACCACCATGGCCGCAAACACTAAGCCTTCCCCCGAAAAATTTTGAAATCTAGGTGCTCTCAGAAGGAATCTCACGCCTTTCTACAGGTAAATATGGGTACTCATTTGGTTGTAAAATTCTACCTGTAATAAATGTCGGATGTCAGAACAGGGATAAAAGAATCAAAGGTAGATAACTATGCTGTCTGAAGTATGGTATAGATTCAGCTGTTAAATATTAAAACCTACTTAACAGCACTTGTGGAAAATTGCTTTTGACACCCATATAAAATGACAATAACCGGATAGAGTAATCAACGAAGGCACTTGGCACTGAAAAAAAAAATCTGCCCAAATTCTGGGGTGGGGGGGGGGTGCTAAAGATATGCTTAGCCTGTTTTTCTAAGCCCCCCCCCCCCCCCCCCCCCCCAGTTGAATAGGTGTTTGCGCCCATGACTACTAATACTACTACTACTACTACTACTACTACTACTACTACTACTACTACTACTACTACTACTACTACTACTACTACTACTACTAGTACTACTACTACTACTAGAGGCGCCTACACCAGTGTTAGTAAGTGAATCTACTCGTCTACTAATATGGTAGTTACAACAATATGAAGAACGACACTTCCTTGATACTGAATAGCCACTTTATTCTCTAGAATGTCTTTTTTCAAGAGGCAATAATTTTGTGACTATGTTATCTTGACGCGATCTGTATGCCAAGAATAATGAGGATAGTTTCTCAGTGTATTTCCTGCACGCTCCTTGTCGAACTCACAGCGAAGGGAAGGATCTCGACATGGCGATTCAAATGACGTCCGGAGTTCGGCATCCGGCGTGAAAAGAATGTGGTAAATATTAAAGGTTTTCAATATGCATTTAATTCACCAAGGACTTATCAGATTTTAACAAAACATTACAGCTTTGATCTATGCCATCATTGCATCTTTTTTCCATCATAAATGACATATTTCCAAATTTTTTCCATATTTTTACAGAGCTTGGGCTTATTTTTCACCAACAATAAGGTAAATGTTAAAAACTTTATAGATTTATTCTGTGCCATCATTGCATATAGTTTCCATAATAATGAAAATGATTTTCAAAATTTACACATATTTATCCACAGTTTTGATTTAGCAAATTTTGCACCAAGAGGTCAAAGAATGTTAAAGTTTTCCCGTGGACTCATCAAGGGCTTATCCGATCTCAATAAAACATAGAAAGATTCTTTCTATGCCATCATTACATCCAGACTCCATCATAATGAACATGATTTTTCAAATTGTGTCCCTCTTTGTACGGTATTCGGAATTTTTTATGGACCAAGAATTAGAAGAATGTTAAAGCTTTCCCAATTCACCTTTCCAGAGTACCCACCCATTATATGACGTCATAATGAACTGCGTGATGTGTACAATGACATCATAACGAATGACGTCATGAATGACGTCGATAAGTACGTCACGGACGCATATTTGAAGACGGTCTATGCGTTGTTGTACAAATTGTTTGCTTTTACTATTTAATAAATATTCTGTTGAATATTTTGAAACTAATTTGACTGGGCGCTTTTGCTGCCATAGGCAGCAACAGCACCCAGTCAAATTAGTTACAAAATATTCAACAGCTTCCCTGTATAGTTTTCAGGAAATTGATAGCTAGGGCATTTGGGGAACGATAAATCCCAACACGGCGAAGTGTGGGTGGAGCTTAGCTAGTGATGGGCGGGGCATAGCTAGAAATGGAAAGGTCCATTGTCTTTTATCTTATCGAGGACTTCTCAGATCCAAACAAAACCTTACGAATGTGTTCTATATCATCATTACATCGCGTTTGCATCAAAATTAAAACGATTAAAATTTTTTCAACCATATTTTTACATGCTTTGGACGTACAATAGTTCTGTGTGGGTGTGGTGTATCTGTTTTTATCCTTTTCAAGAATTGGAAGAAAGTTAGAATATTTCAATAGACATTTGAAACACCAACTGGATATACTATTTTAGAAATCCTTATTTCCCGACACTGCCACACATGATGTGTCATATGTGCAAATGCTAAACGGATCGATACGTGTGACACAGTCCATCTCTTTTTAGTAAATATATTTTCACAGACGACATAATAGTTTGTGTCAACGACTTCTACATATTGTTTCCTTGACGCAGAGCAAACACTAACATCTGCAGCGACATCGATTGTAAATGACAGCCATGTAGGCTGAAAACAATAATAAGAAATTAAGGTTATACGGACCCTAAAGATTATACAGTGTTACCTAGAGAAAATAATGTTGACGTGTTATGAGGCTCTCACTCCAAACATGATTGGTGGCTGAATTTACTGCTTCAATCCAGGTGGGTTTTGATGGGATCGTGCAGTAGGATATGAAAACCAGTTAGAGAGTATGCTTTTAGTAGTATTTGTAACAGAGTCTAGTTGT
>CM067370.1:138285663-138292663 GCA_034401795.1 Chaetoderma sp. LZ-2023a
ATCTGAAGAAATTAGATGTTCTGAGAAACCACTTCCCGCATTCTCAGGTGTAAACAACTACTTTAATTGCCATATATCATTGCTAACAACAACAACAACAACAACAACAACAACAACAACAACAACAACAACAATTAAGCTATTTCCATATTTTGCTATGGTGAAATGGAATACTGACATGAGTTTATGATTTTATCATGATATGTTCCTAGCCCACCTGGCCTGGCAATCGTCTGTCGACCGCCTGCACATGTCAGTCCATTCATAATCCGATCCGTCAACTACTGGGTAGTAGGCTTAAACCGTTCTAATGAGAATTTTGATTGGTCAATTCTTTTCAGCAGCCATCTTGGAGTATCCGGAAATTTTCCAGCAATGCCTTAAGCGTATCTTCTCATAAACAGTTTGACAGATTTTCATCAAATTTGGGAGGATCTTATAGCGGTAGGCTACAGGACTTCTATTCACAATTTTAATTGGTCAATTTTTCTGGCGGCCATCTTGGATTTTCTGAAATGTTTAAGTGCTATGTGCGCATACAAATGTACATGATTGTTATAAAATCAAATCAAAACCACTAATACAAGTCAAGGTGTGTATTTAGAAAATGAATGTATAATATACCTTCGTTATGGTGCCATCTGCGTGTAAAAGTAGTCTTCATGAGCTGACACACATTTAAGATGGTGGGGTGGTGAGGGGGGTAAAGGAATTAGCTCTGAGATCAGTAAAATTATTTTTTCGGCCCATGACCTTCGACCCGAACGGTGCGAAGGTTTGGATCCGCGCCTGGCATTAGTCCAGGAGTGAGTTCAAAACCTTTTTTCTGTTACATAGTAAGCTGTACAAGTGTAAAAAGCTATATCCGACAACAACCGAATGGCATAGGTTGCAGATTTAGCAAAACTTTATAAAACGTTTCTCTATTGATAGCGCTTGAAAGCATGGGCTATAAATAAGTACTCAAGTACAAGTACGCATATCCTCGTAGAACACGAAGTTATTAAGAGACAAAGCGAAAATGTGTTGTTAGAATGTCGATATATTATAGAATTTAATTAAATCATTGGTCAGGATTTTACAGCTTGAAAATAAACTAGTTTACCTGGTGGGTGATGTCGATAGTACTTTGTTAATGCAGGGAGGATCACAGCTCACAAACGTGTTAACGCAGGGAGGATCACAGCTCACAAACGTGCTAACGCAGTGAGGATCACAGCTCACAAACGCAAATCTTCATAGACTTCATTTGACCTTTCGCATGTTATAGCAAATTCAACCAGGACCGTTCTGTCCTTACTTTGCACAATGGAGGACTAAACTCTGAATTAGCAAACTACAGTGCGTGTCAAGCGCGAATTTGTTTACTTTAAACCGATATCTTGATTACGTTGTTGGAGCACAATAGGATGCCATTAGCTTATCTGTTCAACGCTTTGACTGTCTCTCTCAGGTTTAAGTAACTTTTATTGGTTATTTTATGATATTATTATGTTTGGAAGTGAAATAGGTAAATATATTATTACTTCATTCGGCCTGAGAAATGTCTTAGTTGACAGCTTCAGGGAGATAACTCGAGAGGAAATTCTTGTTTCATTCGCCAGTTTTCAGCTTACAATCAAAGGGAAAGAACTCTGGAATATTCTTATATAATCGTCTTATACTTCACTTTTCAAGGCTCAGTGGTTGAGGTTGTACAATCCTGTTGTTATTTAGGGATTTTATTTACTTCATATAGCTCCTTTAACCCACGCATTTGCAGATCAAACCCAGAAAGCTTTACTTAATCTCAATTTGCTCAATGTCCCAAACAACCCATTAATTGCATTTAAACTTTTCAATTCCCTAATCTTGCCAATCCTATCAAGCAACTTCATGCAGTTAGGTGACAAGGTACCTGTTGAAAAAGTGTCCATTAATGTTTGTAAGTATTTACTGGGTGTCAGTAGGCGAATAACGCATGCCGCTGTTCGCGGTGAACTTTAACCAAAGAAGGCAATTTGCCATGCTAATAAGGGTATATAATAAATAGTATTGTAATAGATTTATATATTGTGCTAATAAAATATTCTGATTCTGATTCTGTTTTTTGGGTGTTTTTTTTGTTTTTTTACATATTCTTATCATTTTTGCAATACAGTTGTGCACCGGTATACGCGATCCTGTAATTACGGTTATATTGTTATTGCCGTGATCTGTTATTACGGATTAGTTTACTTTAAACCTATATCGTGATTACATTGTTGGAGCACAATAGGATGCCCTTAGCTTATCTGTTCAACGCTTTGACTATCTCTCTCAGGTTTAAGCAACTGGTTCCATGTAGATAGTCATCAAATCTCAAATAGTCCGACACGTTGTATGAATTGTATGTCTTTGTAATTCTTTGCTATTTAATCAGTAGCTTAACCAGGGGGGAGCAGGGGGAGCGCTCCCCCCTGGACCAATCTTCCCAAATGTGGCGCCTAAATCATGTCCGTAACACACGCAAGTTTCTGGACGTCCCAACTCCGAAGCCACCTTTAACCAGTTAATCTACATTGAAAATTATAACTATTTGAATTTACAACGTTGTTAATGCCTTCTTGTCATGCTTCTTCATCGGTATGCTGAGACTTTTTGTTTTAATTACGCTACATCAAGACAAAGAATAGTACACGCTACTTTCTCGGTGGAATAAAATAATGGGCGACGCTGGAATGCTATTTTCTCTTTATTAAAGAAATTTAAACAGATTCTGACGCCTAATTGGTATGCGGGGTGGCGCCTTTTAAGTTCTCGCTCAAGTGGGGCGGCACCTTATTAGACCTCGCTCCCCCCTGACGTGAAAACATGGCTACACCACTGTATTTAATAAACAGGCTGTTGAATATTTTAAAACTAATTTGACTGGGCGCTGTTGCTGCCGCCCAGTCAAATTAGTTTCAAAATATTCAACAGCTTACCTGTGTAGTTTTTTGGAAATTGATAGTCCGGGTGTTCAGAGATCGATCGATCCCAACACGAGCGATGTGTGGGTGGACCTTAGCTAGACATTGGCAGGGCATAGCTAAAACCGGAAAGGTCCATTACTACATGAATGGCAAGGAATAATTCTACATCATGTATCAAACAAGCCAAACTGGCATTTGAACGAAATATAGCAACAGAATGCAAGAAAAACCTCAAGTCCTTTTGGAAATTTGTCAAAAGTAAAACAGCTCTCAAAGAAACAGTAGGCCAACTTAAATATTCAAACGATAAAGTGTGTACAAATGATATAGAAAAGGCAGAAGTTCTGAACATCTATTTTGCAAGCGTATTTACAGAAGATAACCTAAATACAATGCCACAAAATATCCCCAATATCACAAACACTGTTTTACCAGACATTTCTATAAACCCAGAGACTATTGAAGCCAAACTAAAAAAACTAAACGCAAATAAAAGTCATGGACCAGACGGCATACCCATACGAACTTTGATTGAACTAGCAAAAGAGATCAGGGTACCCTTAGCATCCTATTTAACAAATCTTTAGAGGAAGCCGTAATACCTGAGATTTGGAAAATGGCTAATGTCTGTCCGATGTATAAGAAAGGCCCAATAAGTAATCCAAGCAACTATAGACTCATCAGTCTAACTTGCTCACTTTGGAAACTTTAAGAAACATGTGTACGTCATGCAATAATGAACGACATGGAAACAAACAACCTTTTCACCAGCTGCCAACATGGCTTCAGACATAATAGATCATGCAAAACACAGTTACTGGAGTACATGGAAACCATAACATCCAATCTAGATGAAAACAAACCTATAGACGTAATATACTTAGAATTTTCTAAAGCTTTCGATACAGTACCACACAAAAGACTTCTAAAGAAAATGAGAATGTACGGTCTAGGAGAGCAACTAATCAACTGGACTAAAGCATTTCTAACCAAAAGAAAACAGTGTGTAAAGATCAACGAAGCAACATCCGACTGTACAGCCGTCACTAATGGCGTGCCTCAAGGCAGTGTTTTGGGACCTATACTTTTCCTTTTGTATATAAACGATCTACCCGATTCCGTAACCTGCCCTTGTAAGATCTTTGCGGATGATACAAAACTGTTTGGTAACCTTAACACCGTGAAACTTCAAGACAATACAGATAATGCATGTAATTGGTCTCAGATTTGGCAGCTACACTTTAATACAGACAAAACACGTAGGACCCAGTATTATATGACAGACACTACATGCCAGTCACAAACCATTGAAATCATACCGTCGACAAGTGAAAAAGATCTTGGCTTACAAACAGATGAAAATCTCTCTTTCGATACCCATATAAATGCAACTGTATCAAAGGCTAACAGCATAGTTGGTCTAATTAACAGAACTTTCAATTACACAGATGAAAACACGCTTACCCTGTTATTCAAATCACTAGTACGACAAATTTTGGAATACTGTAACTGCATATGGTCTCCTCGTTTTAAAAGACAATCTTGTATAATTGAAAGGGTCCAGCGCAGCGCCACTAAACTTGTTCCCCATTTGAGAATATACTGCTACACAGACAGGTTAAAGGCTTTGCACCTCATGTCACTAAAATACAGAAGGCTTAGAGGAGACTTAATCGAAACATACAAATTTATCCATGATAATTACAACATTGACAAAAACACATTCTTTGACCGATCAAGTAACACACGTACTAGAGGTCACACATTCAAGCTCAACACTAAACGCAGCAGAAAAGAAATTCGTAGGCATTTTTTCCCAAACCGAATTATTAACACATGGAACAGACTCTACCCTTCTATTGTGGTCGAGGCGCCCACGATCGGCGTGTTTAAATCAAAACAAGATATGCACCTAATTGACAAAATATACGACCATGACATAACCAACTAATAGATATATAATAATAAGACAATCTAGAAATATACCCAAATGCTAGGCGCAGAGGGGTGTAACCATGAGCGTGGGTGGCGCACTGCAGCTGATGCGGGGATAACCCATCTACCCCACAGCACCTCCCAAAGTCAACCAAGGTCCTGAATACCGTCAATGAATAATGCCAACCAAACAAATAAACAACTGTAACTAAACAAAGTACAAGCACTAGTAATATAATACTAACACAACTCCAGAGGCAATAACAAGCCAAGGGCTTATGCCTCGTAAAATGATGATGATGATGATGATGATGAGGATGACGTTACCAATCAACAGCATTTCCCTTTCCTTGACGTACTAGGTCAAGTTCGACTCCTAACCATAGTTAGCTATAGCTAACTAAATTCCGGGTCGAACTTCTAATAGTTAACTAGCTGGTCAATTATAGTCAACCGAGCACTCGAGCTCGGTTCAGCTGGTTAGTGCGATATTTGCATAAATTTCAAAATGGTGGACATCGCTCGCTTGCCACGAATAAATGCATATAAAAGTGTAAATATTTCACTAAATAACTTAGGTTTGATGAAATTATGCTTTCTCATTGTATGTCAATGTTCCCAATCCCCCATTCCTTCTCACTTTATGTCATATGGACTCTTTCTGACGTCTTAGCGGTAAAAATAACCCATTTTCGGAGGCCATCAAAACAGACAACAGAAAGGGTTAATGGAGACTGGTACCCACAATTTTCAGCAATGGGCTTGTTAAGTGATGACGTATTTCCGGGTTCAGCTCGATTGTTAAATACACAAAACACTGTTTTTGTTTAATAACAAATGATGACGTCATAAACACGTACTTATAAATAAATCAAAATACACACTTCCGGGTTGCGAATCACGCGCAGTGACGTCATACTTAACAAGCCCATACAAATTTACAAAACTTGACCACAGCTTTGAGGATAACGAACAATAATGGAAAATATATGGATACACATCACACTCGATATACGGCCTTAATTACATTTACTTCAGTGTAATCGACCTTTCCAGTTTCAGCTATGCCCGGCCCATCTCTGTCTAAGCTCCACCCACACCAGGGCCATGTTGGGATCGATCGACCTCTGAACTTCCTAACTATCAATTGCCAGAAAACTTTATATGTAAGCTGCTGAATATTTTGAAACTAATTTGACTGAGTGGTGTTGTTGCCTATGGCAGCAACAGCGCCCAGTCAAATTAGTTTCAAAATATTCAACAATGTTTATTAGACATACAATTTGTACAACGTGTCGGTCTATTAAGCGTTAAAGACGTTAAAGATGGACTATATCGAATCATTCATAACGTAATGATTATGACGTAATCATACACGTCACTTAGTTAATTTTGACGTCATATAACGTCAGATGATGGATGGATAAACTGGAATGGTGAATTATCAACACAGAACAGCAATGTCAGCTATTGCGGAACCAATCACAACAAGCGCAGTGACAGTCACTGCGCTTGTTGTGATTGGTTCCGCAATAGCTGACATTGCTGTAGACAGATGTGACCCCGAAGTATACTGTGGATGAACTACAGTCATGTAGGGATGATTCTGCCAAGTGAAACAGTCACTGCCTCCCCGCTACTCAGCAATCTAGTCCGAGTTCTCTGACTCCACCCTATGCCGACTCTGATATGATTCAATATATTTTGCTATATTGGAGTTTTTTAATGTTCTTTTCATAACTGTAAACTGTGCTGTGCTGATTAGCCGTAATGACATAAAAAGCAATAAAGTATGTCAAGATATGCTTGTTTATTTGTCCGCCTGTCAGCTCATCCATCATCCGATCCGTCAACTGGTGCTTTAAAAGGTTGCTCTCAACCTAACCTGCTTGCCTGATTTGGATCCTATGGCGGTAGGCCACCCCAGAACGTCTATTCACAATTTTGATTGGTCAATCTTTTCGACGGTTATCTTGGATTTTCCGAAAATTCGCTGGAATCCTTTAGGATGCTACTCCTTCTTACCGGTAATCAATTTCCCAATTTCAACGAAACTTGGATGGAATGACCGTATGGTCCAATTTCAACGAAACGTAAGTGGAATGATCCTACAATAGTAATCTTCAAAACTC